>NMRB01001708.1:69468-119879 GCA_002633025.1 Notospermus geniculatus | reverse complement strand
GTCTCTTTGCCTTACTGGCCTCTCTCCACCCAGGTGTATAAATGGGTACCGGTCGGAAATGCTCAGATTGTAGCGCTGAATGAGCAGCTCATCTGAGTTCTACTGAAAGGTTTCAGGATAGACTGGGGTTAAAGTGTGAAGTCGGATGACACCTCTACCGTTGTTGATATCAGACTATAAACCAAAAAAACTTTAACTTTAACTTTAGCTTACAGTTGTGCTCAAAACCCCAACACGAGGTCAGAACATTTTCCAGAGGTAAGCTTTTCCTACGGTTAACAGGGCGGTGGCACATTTCTGAACCGCTTGGCTTTGAATCTTGGTGTACAGGTACATGTACTATATGGTAAAAACTATCGTTGTACCTAAACTTGGTGCTGCTACTCTGGCCTGTGGGAGTGCTTTGTGAAACCTTCTTGCCATATCTCCTGATTTCTGCTACCTAGAACCATGAAATTTTGTGTACTGGGTTTTTGGTTTGACCCACTTTTCAAGGCCACAGAGATCAAAGTTCAAAATTCAACTGTTTGATGGCACATTTCATGACAACGTAGAATGTTTTGATTTGATGTTTTGACCATCTCTGATGGTTGCAAATTTTCGACCCCACATGCCCCACTTTCAAGTCACTTGATATCAAGTGAAATCATGTCACTTCTTGAAAGTGCCTGAAGAAGACACCGGTGTGGGTCCATCACTTGCAAATATCGCAGACAACTTGGATAACATGTACATGAATAGTGTCACATTGTGTGACATTTTTTTGTGCTTTACATATTTTGTCTGCTGTTTAGTGAAATGGAGTGTACTGTAAAGATGGGGACTCCTGTGTGATCCAATTCCAATATTCACCTCTGTGAAACTGCTGCATATACATGTATGTAATTTCCTATTTGCTGTTGTTGTAAATACTATTAAAAAAAGTTTAGCCTGTTATTTGTTACAATTTTATCAGAGATTTTGTGAAATCTGAATGATGTGTATGCCCTTCGCCAGGAAATTTCTTCACTGTTGTCATTGTGGGATAGTGAAAGAGACTGTGTGGTTCATGTACACTTATTTCAGAGCAATTTATTTGTCATACTGGTCAAGATGGTATATCATGTGTGACCTGGTCATGTAGGTCATCTATATAACCTGTTATATTTTGTTAGAATTTTATCAGAGATTTTGTAAACTTTGCATGTGTAATACCATTGGCTTCATGTTGTTTTTGCACTCAGGTACATGTACTGTATGTCTACAGGGAGCAATATAATTCAGTCAATGCTTATTTCATCAATGTTCTTCCGATTTGGCCATGCTCTTCAACTGCCCGAACTGGTTTGATTTTATAGTTGGATACGTTCCAGGCAATTTTTGTGCAGTTCTTAAGTGAATCCGAATACTTACTTCAATACCTGTGTGTCCTTGTTGGCATGAATAAATAATATTTTCATATTTTATCTAGAGGTGCTTTATCATCATTTTATAGAGGGATGTCCTGGCTGACATTGGCATCCAGAGTGCGTCATATTTTGGTTTCAATAATGAGCACACAGGCTGTGACCAATTTCAGCTAGCGGACAGTACTGAGTTAGTGAGTACATATTCATGTATTGAAAGGTGGCATGATGCCCCCTTATTCATGTGTATGCTCCCACAAAATGCTATGTTCTAATTGTCGATGCCGCTAGAGCCATAATCATACATGTAGGTACTCGTACATGTACATTTGTATCACAATAAAACAGGACAACTATGATTCCTGTCACACCTGCGTCGGCTACAGTATCACAACCAGGATGCACTCGTGTGACGATGGCATGGAACACCAATAATGCCATCATACACATGTATGAGAGAATTTGTCTCCAATAAAGTGCCTGAAGAATGCATGCCCAAGCAAGGACTAGGAGAGAAAGAGTGGTTGCGGACAAGATCTGGCAGTGGCAGAGAAACAATAAGAATGAATTCTTGCAAATCTTTATTGAATAACACTGCATCCATTTGGTAAATGAATACAAGTAATGGAAAATATACACAATACAGTTCTTACATGTATACAAAATGTATACGTCGAGGTACAGACATGACAGAGAGGCCAGAAATTATTCATTTGGGAACAATTGACCCTTAAAGGAGCACTCTCCAAACCGAGGGACTAACTACGTTTCGGCGAATGACCCGATTTACTGCGTACATTTTGTAATGCATTCTTGTAGTTCGTCTTACTGCCGCTAGGTGGCTCCCTCTACGAACGTCGGCAGTCAAATAAAAACGCATTTGAGATCCAATACCATGTTCCTTTAAAGGAGTTAGACGGCCGAAGTTGTAAATAAGCTGGTTTGTTTACAAACATGGTCGGCAAACTAGTTTTATTACTTCGTGCAGGTGGCAGCACCAGTAGCGCCCCGTGATCGTTAGACTGGTTCCCGGTCAGATGCAACTCACTCACGATATTCATGTCAGTACATATCACCGACAATAGGTGGCAGCACCGCAGGCGTCGCGTGGATAGAGAACCAGCGAGTGAGTGTTTACAACTTGGACGTCCAGCTCCTTTAAGTGAACAGCCCATTTCACTACATGGAGAGTACAAATGTCAATAATTCTTCATGACTGCTCAGCAGTTTGGACTGTTTGACAGCTTCTTTGCATGTGGCGCACAGGTGAACACCCCACAAATACTGGGATCAGGATGATGGAATCTCAAAATATCTTGCAATATACATGTAAATAAAATGTACAGAGTTTGAACAGTTTAATAGAAATGAGCACTGTTTTTATCCAAAGATAAACCTGGAGTTCATGCATTTCCATTTAACATGTTTACATGTAAGTCAATTTACAGGCCTGAAGCAGCCAATCAACATTCATCATGTTCATAGCGGAGAGATTTTCCCAAATGAACGCACCAAAGTTACAGACAATTCCATGACATGAATGAGAGATTAATCCAAATGGGAACAATGACTTGTGACTGTAATACTAGTATGACACAATATTATCAATGTACAAAATATACCTGAGGTGTTCTTGTACCATAAGCAACCAAACCGATCATGGTTGAACAAATTAAACCCAAAAGAATCGGGTAAATTAAACTCCAATTGTAAAATGATTCATGTGTTGGCAGGACGTACATTTCTACAGTTGAAGCCAAAATCTGTAACAAGGGATAATATTAATTAGCATGTGTCATAAATACATGTACATGTAAATTTTCCCATATCAGCAATTTTTAATGAGGAACTGCAGAACTACATGTACCACGAATGGGAAAAGCTGTGAGAGTGATTCTAACTTTCCTCCAAGCCCAATGTCTTTCATGTACATGTACATGTAGCATTTGCCCTGTTTATTATGCCTTTAGTTGTGACGAAAGGTTGTATGGGTTCCTCATTAATGAGAAGCAGCATTTTCGTGGTTCACATCATCATCATCAATAACCACAGAAGCATCGGCCATTATTGTCTGAACAAACTCAAGAACCCGGGCATAAATATCAATTCCATGCGACTCTGAATGGGACAATAATGTTTGAACAGGAAATTGTTCAAATAACTGCTGCGTTGCTTCCCCACTTAAAGGACTGCGGATAATTGGCACAGAGACTATATTTTCTGGATCAGAAAGATCCCAGTCAATTCCATGTTGCAACAACCACTCAGAATCAGTGTCATCCTGTCCACCACCAAGAACACCTGGCTCTAGGATATTGCGAATGGCTGTCGATGGAGTTTCAATGCGTTGTAGAATGCCTCCAAACCAAAGCTGTTGTGGTGTTTGATTATGCTCAGTTCGAATAGGATGATTATTATGGGCATGTACCCAATTTTCCAAGGCATTATTAATCCGAGGTATAAAAACATAATGAAGACAAAACATCTGAACATGATCACTGACATCAAGAATATGATGATCTTCCATATGATGGAAAAGTTTGTAAAATTTGTCAATGACTTTTGTAAAAACATCCCTCCATAATCTCTCAACACGCTGATTGTGAACAGAGGGACCACTCAATACACTGCCCCTATTCTCTCCCAATCTCCGTTTCATAAACGTGGCCACATGAACATATTCACCGCCGCCATCAATACGAATACGACTTGGTAAACCGTATCTCTGAGCTGCATTGACAAATAAATGGAGGCTTGTCCTGGCAGAGTTCTCCGACAAAACACGCATGATCGGAACCAGTCGTGAAAATCCATCAATTCCACCATTCACTACCATTCGGAATCTGAAAAGATGAATATCATGAATGAATAGTTCACATAGATTTTCCTGTGTATTGGTCCGCTAGAACATTTGCTGCCATCTGTTGGCAATATGTGCAGCTGACTGCTCCTTTTATCTGGCATGTCTGGGCCCATATTCGTAAAACCTTACTACATGTACACGTAGCTTAGTTGGCTGCAAGTTGTGTACATTGGCCTGTACGAATAGGCATTTTTAGCCAAGTTAGCAGGAAACTAAGCCTAGCAAGGCTTTTATGGGCCCTGAAATGACCTACAAAAGCCACACTCCCGACATGTCCGACAGTCCATNTCTGAACATGATCACTGACATCAAGAATATGATGATCTTCCATATGATGGAAAAGTTTGTAAAATTTGTCAATGACTTTTGTAAAAACATCCCTCCATAATCTCTCAACACGCTGATTGTGAACAGAGGGACCACTCAATACACTGCCCCTATTCTCTCCCAATCTCCGTTTCATAAACGTGGCCACATGAACATATTCACCGCCGCCATCAATACGAATACGACTTGGTAAACCGTATCTCTGAGCTGCATTGACAAATAAATGGAGGCTTGTCCTGGCAGAGTTCTCCGACAAAACACGCATGATCGGAACCAGTCGTGAAAATCCATCAATTCCACCATTCACTACCATTCGGAATCTGAAAAGATGAATATCATGAATGAATAGTTCACATAGATTTTCCTGTGTATTGGTCCGCTAGAACATTTGCTGCCATCTGTTGGCAATACATGTATGTGCAGCTGACTGCTCCTTTTATCTGGCATGTCTGGGCCCATATTCGTAAAACCTTACTACATGTACACGTAGCTTAGTTGGCTGCAAGTTGTGTACATTGGCCTGTACGAATAGGCATTTTTTAGCCAAGTTAGCAGGAAACTAAGCCTAGCAAGGCTTTTATGGGCCCTGAAATGACCTACAAAAGCCACACTCCCGACATGTCCGACAGTCCATTATGTCATGGCTCAAAATACACTCATGGCAGGGAGACTAAAACAAGTGAATTTACATGCTGGTCTGACATGTACATGTACAATCTTGGTCAGAAGTAAAACCACCTGTAAGTACCACCAGAAGTAAAACAACTTGGCTCAGCAAACATCCAATAATTTTACTTACCTACGTAGGGGATGATGTGTATCGAGATGCCATAAAGCATTTGGTGAAGGTACATGGTATCGTCTTCTGCGGATGATCTGACCCCATCGTGAAGCGGTCCCAACTGGATCAACTGTCCTCAGAGCAGATCTTACTCGGTCCCTTGCTACTATGATGGGGGGGTTCTGAACTGACAAGAAAGCACGCACCTAAAAAAATGGAAATCCAAAGTTATTGTTGCCTACAATGTACATGTACATCACTGGAATAACACAGACTGACATCAATCACAAGTTCATTTTAAACATCATCTGGACAACTGGGATCGATAATCGGGCTAGCATATTTTGCCGTAGTGACTTTGTGCCTAAAATGCAATTTTCGGGCACTGAAATATGATAACGTAGCTTACCTCTTCACTTCCTGAATTGGGATTTTCATGGTTGATTTCCCGAACACGTTCTTCAAGTTGCCCTTGCTCAATTTCTGTGAATCGCTGGCGCCTGGACGATATTCGCCCTTTCTTCATGTGCCGGTAAACAGTCGAGCGGCTCGACATCCCAAGTAACCTTTTCTTTGCAATTGCCGACACAGAAAATCCTATGCTGAGCAGATGCTCTAATTGTTCTGGTCTGACAGCATACTCAGGATGACCCCTACCACAACTTGTTAGAGGACACACTGCACTGTCAGCCCTACAGTGTCTAGCTTGTGCTGTTGCAGGCTCCTGCTGTGCTGGTTCCTCTGCCGCTGCCGGCAGATTAGGACTAGGCCTCGGCCTACTATCACTGACACCGGCCCCCGAGCCACTGGTAGTGGTACTACTACTCGTGGTCGCACTCACAGTAGGCCTATTTGCACGTCGACTTAGATACCGCTGTAACCGTCGGAGGAGCATTACGAGTTCATGATTCAAATTAACCAGGCCTTCCTCATTATTGTCATGGTCCTCTCCTGCTGCTGCTCCCTCTGTTTCTGCCGAAAAAGAACTTGTCATTGGCCTAGTAGGCCTAGTCCTACCGGTACTTGTCATTATGCTAGCAACATGGCGTTGGGCCACTTGAAGTTGGTGGTGATAGCGCCGTATCTCCGATTCATCATGCACTTGTTGTTCAGCATCGGCGGGGGCGGCATCGAGATCGATGTCGTTCCTCTCCAAATACAGCGAAAGTTGCTGAAGGATACCCTTCACTTCTCTATAAAATGTATCCAGAGTTGGAAGGGAAGAGCGTTCTACTCGATTCGGGATAGGACAAAACACAACAACGGCACAACAAGCCCATAAAAAAGCGATAAAACACGGAAAGTATACACTCGTCGACGCTGCCATGATTCAAATCTACAAATTCAATGGCGGGTGAAAGCATGAAGTACCACATGGGATTGGGGCCGAGGTTTCCTATCCTCGTCCCAATATTACAGCGAAATCGTATACATGGGACGAGGTAGAAAATATAAGTTTCGTGATAAAAACTAGGTTTTTTGTACGCCGTTTGTCCAGTTATTCAAAAAACCTATATTTTCTCCAAAAATACTGGTTTTATTGAAGAAAAACTAAGTTTTTTGTATAAAACCAGGATTTTTAAGCATAAATATAAGTTTTTTGGCTATTTGTCCAGTTATTGCCGAAAAACTAACATTTTTAGACAAAAAACTAAGTTTTATGCTGATGATTGAAAAACCTACATTTATGAGCAAAAAACTTAGTTTTATTGCAAAAAACCAGGTTTTTTGTAAAAATATAAGTTTTATTGCAAAAAACCAGGTTTTTTGGGCAAAAAACTTAGTTTTTTTTCAAAAAACCAATATTTTCTCCAAAAAAACTAAGTTTTATGAGCATAAAACTAAGTTTTATTGCAAAAATATAGGTTTTTTGAATAACTGGACAATCCGCTTGCCATAGGCGTTTACATTTTGCCAACATTGTGAAGTTTTGTAGTTTTTTAGACGTATAGACAGCGACGGGATGATCATTACCCAGTGAAATTAGTCACTCTCATTTCACACTAACTCCCTCAGAATGAGGGGAAATACTGCTGAGGGACAGGAACACACTGGTACTTTACATCTGTGAATGCCTACTGCTTACAGCGCCCGCCTTGCAATCCCAGAGTCCCATTCGAATCACTGTTCTGATCACCAATTTTTGGTCCCTTTAATAATTTTCGCACCCTGAGTGCGTTTGTTGCCAGTTATTTGACAGTAACGTTGTTGTAAAGTGTTTTCAACAAGACAAGCCCGCGACACACGAACGTCATGGAACAACAAGACAACGACACTCATCCATCATTTTAAGTAACTCCAGATGCTCAGGTACTTCAGTAATTTGTCGGCTGCCCGTACACACGGCACGACAAAGTCGCTGATATCAGCTAAATTTAGCATTGTTTGTAACACTTGATCTTCCCGGTCGCAAGGTGAAAATGGTCAGAGTTCAACTTTTGGAGCAAAAATTTGTACTAGTTGAGATCCTTCACCCATGGCAGTGGCTACCTCATTTATTATCTTCGTTTTGAGACGTTTGTTTCGGTAATCTGCTTTGGTGGATCCCAAATAGCTGGCCTGACGTGTATTAATTCAAGCATGGTCAGAACATCCTGCATAGAGGCCTGTGAGGCATTAGGTATGCAGGTGAAATGACCAGTTCCCACAGAAACCAGGGAACTACCCCTAGAACTTTCATATTTTAAGACCCAGCCACCTGTGTTTTCTGTCGTTAGCTGACACACACGCAGCAATTTCATCGGCCGAGCAAAAATTTGGGTCAGGACATCGGAGAAAAATAGAACATGTAGGTCAGTACCAGCGATGTCTTCGACATCGGTAAGAGTATCACTTTTCATGTCTGGGATGAGCTCACACGACAGACAAAGTTGTCCAATTCCTGTAGCCAATTAAAATTCCAACTCAAGTCGTTCGTGTGTTGCGGGCTTAAGTCAGCATAGGCCACAAGGCTTTCGATTCCCTTGACAACCATTGCCTTCGCCTATAGTTAGACTTCCCCAGTAGGGCTGAATGGGTCAATGTCGTCCTGGGTATACCTTATGTTTACCCAGGATTATCCTGGGTAATCATTTTCTTTACCCAGGATCATCCTGGGTATAGAGAGTGGACAATTGCAGTCAGTCAGTTTCCAAGGAATCTGCACCTAAGAATCATCGACTCATCGAGACTTGTAAAACCAAGTCGGTCACTTGTGAGAGCTATCATCATCAAAGAGTCAATCAATATGAGGAACAGGCCTATGTGACATGGCATGCCTGGTGGTTTGATAAATAACTTCATTCATTTCATCTATATTTCAGCTATCTCTGTAAAACAGGTGGTGTGCAGCGCCACAAGGGGTGGGTGACTTCTAGAAAACTTCAATCCCAGGCACCTGAACCCCAGGAAAGTTGGCCTGTTGCATGATGCCGTTCGAGGTAAGTGTGTCTCCGCTTTGATTTTGAGTCAACGCTGTGACTATAGGATATTGTGCTACACGTTTTGCTCTCTGTCTGGTGAGCTACATGCATGTGAATTGTTCGTGCACGTTCATCAAGTGATTGCACAGGAAAAATGAAATACACATATTGTAATACCACATTTTCAGGCTGGCCCTTCATCCTGCCATGTCCCAGAACGACGTTCAGACAGAACGAGGGTTTGTTGAAGTCCCGTCAGCTTGTTGCCACAGGAGTTGAGGAGTGAGCAATGGAATCTGATCATGATCAGGTGAGCATCCATTGTTGTGCTATGCAATGGGACTAGAAAGATCATTTTACCTTGATAGAACCCTCAGATCTCAGCTACACACTATTGCCTAAATAGTCTGATGTGGACAGTTTTCAAGGGCTGTCTTAAAATGACTGTGAAGTCAATTTCGCAGATTTAGATCCCCAATCCAAACAGAGAGATCTTGCAATTTGGCATCTCGAGCCAGTCACCCTTGATGTAAGGTAAATTTCACCCTTTCTAGCAAGTCAACTTCCCATATTTTCCTTTGTCTGTTTGTGGGGACCACCAAATTCGCTGTCCAGCAAATTTCAATGTTCTAGTTCACTTCAGGTGTGCGCAGCTTCTGAGAAGAAGGCACTGGCTGGTCTTGACCATGTGGTTTCTTAGGTTGCTGATGCGTTTGAGTCCTTGTATGAAACAGTGAAGACACTGGGCGAGTGTGGTAGGTAATCGCTTCACTCGTTATATACAGACTGTCTACGATCTTCTCTCAACTCTCAAGAATCTTTAGCAAGACACAGTCTGAAAACATATGGAGGTAACCTGAAACGGGACACTAAAGTTGCCAACGTGGTTGAGTACTTGAACACAATCATGTTCCACGTCTGAAATGAAAGCTTATTCATACAATACAGTACCTGGCACAATTGACCTCCCTAAATCCGCGTACCTTCCCCGTACGTGACGAGGAAGGTAGGCTTCAGTTCATCACGTATGGGTACGTCACGCGTCTCTGTTGCGTGACGTCGGGTGAATGACGTTACGTCTTCACTGCATGCCTTCCATGACGCTGCGCCACGTCCTCGGAAGATACGAGGACGGTACGTGCATGACGCTGCATGCAGTACGCGGATGGTGCGCGGCGCGGAAGGGAGGTCAATTGTGCAAGGTACGGTAATTATAGAAGTAGCCGTGCTGATCGTTGAATGAATGAGTAGAAATGAAATAGGTAACACCGTCTTATAAATCAACTAGGATATATTGAGACAAGCTTTCGACCCTATCGGGCCTTCATCAGGTCTGGTGAAGGCCTGATGAAGGCCCGATGAAGGCCCTGATGAAGGCCCGATAGGGTCGAAAGCTTGTCTCAATATATCATAGTTGATTTATAAAATGGTGTTACCTATTTCATTTCTACTTATTCATGCAAGTTTTTTATTTTTCCATTCCAGGGTACACTAGTTTCTGGACTGAGGATAAGACGATGAACCCAACACCAAGACTCATACTTTTGTACCTAAACTTTTGTGAAAGTGTAATTCTGTGTTTAAAATTAACTATTGAGATTGAGAATATATCTTATTTTCAAGGAAAAACTTCTTTTTCTCTTCATTTCTTCACTAAGGAGAACTGAAACTGAACGTAACATGTCCAGTCCCTAACATGACGTGCAGCCCTATCTGGAAGGCCTAGGGAACACTTCATAATTGTGGGGTCATCTGCTGACTGGAGGCGAAAGGCAGTAATAACTGTTCTTCTGGAACTAGCTCAACGTGACACTGGCTAGCCCATGATATAATATTGAATAGTCGGAGTGGTGCCATCTCATGGATTACCGAAGCTTCCTTCAACTATGATGTAGGCCTACATGGTTTGGGGAATAAGATATTTTTATTTTTCACTCCCTCAACCATGACTGTGATGTAAGAACATGCTCAAAGAAGTAAAACTTTGGAGTTGAATGTGGGTAGGGTAACCGACAATAGGGGGCAGCACTATACAAGTACTGGTGAAGAGCCTTCGAACAATGGGGCTATTACTCGTGAACTGTTGCGAATTCCAAATTTCTTTTTCAGAGAACGAAAATATACCTCTTGCTTGTTATTCCCTGTGAGTTTCATTATCTGAACAGGAGCAGCAGTTGATCTGGAGGGTGTTGAACTTGGCTCCTCAAAATAAGCTATTTTGGAAGTGGGGGTAGAATTCCTTCAATTTCTCTCTCAAATTACTCTTATTTTTTGTGATCTTCTGATAAAATGTAGATAATATGACAGGAAAGTACCTTGCAAAATTGTAGTGTCATATCTTCTTCCGTTTTCTACCAAGAGGTAATTCAATACTGCCCTTTCAGAATCCTCCGAAATTGCCCATGCCTACCCCTCAAATTCAATTTTTACTATGNTTCAGTCAGTGCGAGGATTTCGTGTTGGATGTCGCAGTCCACTGTTGCAGGCTTGATGGGCCTAGGCCTGCACACATCATGACCATGCATGCATGATGACGTTGATGTTCATCCACCCGAAGTCTCACCGTCCAGAACTATGGCCAAAGTGGTAGGCAATGCATGAATGTGGCTTCGTTTAGGCCTATGTAGGTGGGCGTTTGCTTTGAGAATCTGCCATTTTGAGTGTTTACACTGGTGACCATGGTGACCGGATCATGTGACTCGTCATGTGATTCGCTTTCTCACCTCCTTTCAGGAAAGAGTTCCGTTTCTGCATGACTTAAGTCACAGGCTATTGACTTAGCTGAGTCAGACTTTAGTCGCTTTGTGAAATGGGCTTAAGTCAGTGTCTTAGCTTAGCCAAAAACAGTGACTTAAGCCTACTGACTTAAGATTCTTTACGAAACCGGGCCCTGTTGTGGCAGCTTTTCAAGACTTCGGGATTGCCGATGATGGCGGTTGATGTGATGCAGTGGAGGGCTGCAATCGGTGTTTTTAACAATGTCAGGTTCAGATGTCGCTGCTTGAGAGCCCTTCCCTCGGCTGGCCCCGTACTCCACAGCCATAGTGCATTTACATTTCTCTGCTGGTGCCTTATTCTAGCATCTCTCATACTCGCAGTCTGTAAATTCTTTTCATTAGCTGTGGCTGCCTTGTTTTTTATTGGAGTCCTTACTATGCAAATATTACTATTTGTAATTCTTGCTGTTACATTCTATCATGTCTCTAGTCTACATTTTGGCACCTTGTCGCCTTGTTGTATCTCTCGCATCGGGGCTGTCCTTTTATCCATTGCTTTGCTTATACCGGGAATGGCATGTTTACTGAGTACAGTTTTTAACCCTCACCTTGTCTTTCGCTTACTAATGTTAGCTAATGATATAGAAACTAATCCTGGGCCTCTTACTTCGCTGAATGTATTGTTCACGAATGTCAACAGCTTAACCGCTGAAAATGGTCTGCGGTTCGATGACCTTGGATTGCGTCTCAAAACTGAGTCTATTCATGTTGCATGCTTGGGTGAAACCGGTAGTAAATTGTCCCTGGATGACTGTAAGATTCCTGGTTACCATGATCTTGATCAATCTTTATACAGTCCCCGTGGTAGAGGCCTCCTAGTGTACGTACATGAATCTATTACCTTTAAAAGAAGATATGATCTCGAAATCAATACGCTCGGTTTTATCTGCCTTGAGTTACATGTCAATCACAAAACGTTATTATTGGGGCTCTTTTACATATCGCCTTCTCAAACAGCCGCAGAAAGGGACAGTTTTCTTTTGGATTTAGATAAAACGTTTGAGAATATTTTAAGGGTTCGGTCAGATATGGTGTTACTGGGTTGGGACTTTAATGCCAGGAGCAAATATTGGTGGATCGAGGACTCGGACACCTGTGTGGGGAACAAATTATATCTCTGTTAAGCATTCTTTAACTCAGCATATTAATGAGCCAACAAGGATAACTGAACTTAGTAAATCATGCATTGATTTGATATTTAGCAATGCTCCTGGTCTTGTGTTAAAGAGTGAGGTTATTGCTCCTATCTCTCACTCTGACCACTGTGCTACAACTGTCTCCCTTGATTTTGTAGTGCCATCAAGAAAGGAAACCGTTGTTACAACTGTTTGGCAATACTCTAGGGTTGATCTGGATTCTCTCAATTCTGCAATTATTAATTTTGACTGGGATGGGACCTTGGGGAGTGATGATATGAATGCCGTCACGCATTCCTTTGTCAATGAGTTAACCTATATTTTTAACACACACATTCCTCATTTTTTAAAAACACGAAAGTCAAGTGACATGCCCTGGTTCAATAGGAAGATTAGAAGAGCCTTGAATCATAGAAATAGGTGTTACAGGAAACTCTCCAAACATCATAACCTTGACAACATTACTAACTTTAATAATAGTGCTAAACAGGTCCGTGACCTCATTGCTGAGGCAAAGAAAAATCACAATGATAATCTGTGCAACTCTTTAAGTGAAAATGCTTGTGGCAGTAAGAACTATTGGATAATCATAAAGAAATTGTTGGGCAAAAGATTCAACTCTGAAATCCCTTCCCTTAGCAGTGATCACAATATATCTGCAGTCACTGACCAACAGAAATGTGCAATATTTCTAAATCAATTTTTAGAAAAATTCCATCATGATTTTGACGAAAGCTTAATTCCAACATTTCATAATAGATCTAGAGCCCTCCTTGATCACATCCAAGTGTCAGAAGATTCTGTTTGTAAACTCCTTCAAGCCCTTGACTCTTCTAAGAAAGGAGGAGAAGATGGTATTTCAAACCATATGTTAAAAATCTCTGCCACTTCTCTTGCATCACCTCTTACTAAGCTGTTTCAGCTATTAATTAATAATGGACATTTTCCTGATTGCTGGAAAACTGGTATTATTGTACCAATCTATAAAAATAAAGGTTCTAAAACTCACTCAACTAACTATAGACCAGTCACCCTTCTCAACTCGTTGTCTAAGGTATTTGAACGGGTAATTCACACTACGATACTTGAGCATGTACTACAAAATAATTTGCTTTTCCAAAACCAGTCAGGCTTCTTGCCAGGGCACAGTACCGAGAAGCGGCTAATATATATTGTTCATATGATTTTATCAAACTTTGATTCTGGTTTCAATACTAGAGGAGTCTTTCTAGATATTGCTGGTGCCTTTGATGCAGTGCCTCATTTTCTCTTGTTGAAGAAACTACATGCCTACGGTATCAGAGGCAATCTGTTCTTTCTTATTAAATCTTATTTGAGCAATAGACGGGTAAAGGTGCGGGTGAATGATACATTTTCCGATACTTCTCCACCACAATTTATTAACAGTGGAGTCCCCCAGGGATCAATCCTGGGACCCTTGCTGTTCCTATTATACATTAATGATATCTGTGACGTGGTTAAAAACTGTACTCTTTTTCTATATGCTGATAATAGTTCCCTTTTTTTCCCTGTAAATACCAGAGATGCTAGCACATTAATTCAGGAGGACCTCGATAGAATGTCTGCGTGGTCAGACTCTTGGAAGCTTCCCTTTAAGGCATCCAAGAGTAAGGAGGTTGTGTTTCATCCAAGGCACCGCCCTGCGGGTAATTATCAGCCGCTGGTTTTAAATGGTGAAGTTATTTTGCAAGGGACTTCTCATAAGCATCTTGGGATGACTCTTGATGAGTCCCTAAATTTTAATGAACATATTACTTCAGTCATCATTAAATGTAATAAAATGTTAAACCCTCTCCGTGCACTGGCTACCTCGGTTCGTTCTAAGCACCTTGAAAGAATGTATATGGCATTCATCTTGCCCCACCTTGAGTATGGTGCTATAATTTTCGATTCAGCTAATACCAATTTGTTATCTCGTCTTAATCAAATCCATTATCGTGCAGCTTTGATCGTCGGCGGATGTTTGAGGGGCAGTAATGCTGACAAGGTGTTAAAATGTCTTCAATGGTCCACGCTTGAGTCCAGACGAGCGGAAAAGCGCATGGTTCTAATGTATGACCTTAAACACAATAATTTACCTGTTTACCTCCATAATTCATTTTATTCCTATTATAACCCCAATCGTGACCCTAGATTAAGGCGCCAGCAGGAATTTCACATTCCTCGACAAAGCTCACAGAGACTCAGGAAATCTACTATTCCTGCCACCATCAGAGAATGGGACTCAGTCCCCGACCACATGAGGGATCTTTATTCAAAAAACTCTTTCAAATACAGAATTCGTAATCTTACAAGGGGAGAAAGGAAACAACTAACTACTTCTAAATTAAACCTAACAAGAGGGGAGGAAATTGTCTTAAATAGAACAAAAGTCGATCTTATCTTTAAAAGTCATTTATTTTCCCATAATTTCACCACTGTAACTGACTCTGGGTGTGGCTGTGGGTTCAGGGACCAGACTACAAAGCACTTATTGCTCCATTGCCCTCTTTTTAATACAGCTCGTGCGGACTTCTTTTCATGTCTTGAATTGCTGCCACAATTCAACCTTCTTTGGTTCAATTCCTTGCCATTGTTGGATCGGGTTCAGACGCTACTATTTGGCAGGAGTACCTTTGATACCATTTCTAACACCAAGATCTTAGAGGAAACTGCCAAATTTCTAACTCATATCTCTTTGAATGTGTGATGGCGTCTGAAGCCGATCCAATTCTATTAATTCTATGTATCCTATGTATCTTATGTATTCAGTTTCTTAGTCCTTTTTGACGCCTGATTTATGTTTTGTTTGCTCTTTCTTAGATCAATTTTCACTCATGTTCTGTCTTGTATACTTGGTTCTTAGATTTGGTTTCATCTTGATTTAGTGTGTAATTTATTTTTTGTATATTCTTGCACCTCCGGGGCTAATAATGCTTGATGCTTCAGCCCCGGACACTTACTCACTGTATCATTTTGTTGAACTTCCAATAAACCAATACAATACACTAGTTTGTGAATTGGCCTATCAAACTCACTTCCACCAATTTTCACAGTAACCTTTCTAACGAGACCGTCTTGACTTGGGAATGTCTTGACAACCCGCCCCATTTTCCATGAGCCCCTCGGGAGGTCCTCATCAACACTCAGTACAACATCATCAGGTACCAAATTGCGCGATTTGTCAGTCCATTTTTTCCTCTCTTGGAGTCTTTGGAGAAATTCAGTCCGCCACCTCAGCCAGAACTGATTTGCCAAATATTGAACTCTCCTCCACCTCTGGCGACAGTAGACGTCCTCCCTTTGGAAGACGCCAGGTGGAGGCAGAGTCACTTGAGGCTTCAAAGTAAGGATCTGATTTGGACAAATGGGTACAAGATCGTCAGCAGAGTGCATTTCATCATACGTAAGTGGGCGACTGTTTACAATATGTTCTACTTCAGTCATCAAGGTCCTAAGCAACTCGTCATCCAGCTGAGAGCTCAAATTTTGCCAGGAGACCCTCTAAGACTCGACGGACACACCCATTCATCCGCTCAACAACACCTAGCATATGACTGCTTTTAGGCACACCCATTTTGAATTCAAACCAGTCGCATCCATCTTTCAAGAGTTCTTGTTGGATACGATCGTTGTCCATTTCAGCTAGTGCAGAGTACAACTCGTTTTTGCCCCCAATGAAATTAGTACACTCTATCGGTACGAAGGACACGAATGGGACCTCGCCTACAGACCAAGCGGCGGTAAGCGTTTAAGAATGAGTCAGTATTTAAGCTGTTCGCAGTTTCAATGTGGATAGCTCTGCAGGACAAACAAGTGAACAGTACTCCCCATCTTTTCAGATCCTTTCGACCTTCACGAATGATAAAGGGACCAAAGTAGTCACACCCGCAATATGTGAATGGAGCTGCTGGCTCCAGCCTGTCTGATGGCAGATCGGCCATCTTTTGACAACATGGCAAACCCCTCAACTTGCGGCAGACGACGCAACTGATAATGTGAAGGGTGACTCCTGTCCGTGCTCTCAATACCCAGTAGCCTGCCTGCCTGATGTTATTCAGAGTTATGCCACGACCTGAGTGAGCACTCATTCTATGAAAATGACCGATGATCAGTCTACTGACATGACAGTTATTAGGGACTATCATAGGATGCTTCACGCTGTCTGGCAGAAAAGATCTCTTAATGCGACCACCGACCCTAAGGATAGAATCATCATCGAGAAACGGGTCAAGTGGAAGAAGCCTGCTCTTCCTACTCATTCTTGGGTTCTTGGGTCTGCTGAGGGCCTGGATCTCATTTTGAAAGGCATCGCGTTGGGCCAGCTGGATAATTTTCTTCTCCGCTTGTCGAATCTCCTCCTCGGTGACAGAGCTGTAGGGTCCAGGTGTCTTGAATCTCAGCTTATCCAGATATTTTCTACAGACAGCGACCGCACGCTTCAACCTGAACCACGAAGAAAACTGATTGAACCTGTCAGTCATGCTGCACACATCAGTTTCAGCATGAGTTGCGAGTACGGTAACACATCTTTTGACCTCAGGGTCACTATTCTCCAGGGTAGGTTCATCTAACGTGGTGGATGGAGGAACATCGGGATTCAGAATAAACTCCGTGCCCTGCCACCATAGCTTGCTCTGGATCAATTCCTTAGCCCCAATGCCGCGTGATGCGATGTCAGCTGGATTTTTCTGTGTTTCTACATGCTGCCACTGCTCTGGGGAAGTCAGGTTGTGAATCTGTTGCACACGGTTTGCAATGAAATCTGCGAGTGTCGTTTCCAATATATCCCAGCACAACCTTACTATCTGTGAAAAAGCGATGAACTATCTGCTCGTAATCAAGAGACCTCTCTGTAGGAAATCGCTAACCCTAGCAGACACAACGGCAGCAGTCAACTCGAGCCTGGGGATGGTGACGATTTTGGATGGTGCGACCCTAGACTTGGCCATTACAAGAGACGAACAAGCTATTCCCTTGTCATCAGTTAGCTTCAGATAGCTCGCTTGCCCGTAGGCGGTGCTACTAGCATCAGAAAAGTGGAACAACTCCACCGTCTCGACAGTTCCCAACTCCTCAGATTTATAACAACGTGGAACCTCCAACTCAGACAAATGCAGCAGATCAGACCTCCACTTGTCCCATTTACAATGGTAGTCGTCAGGAATGGGGTCGTCCCATCCCAAACCATCACGACACAATTCACTGAGAATTTGCTTGGCTACGAAGAGGAAAGGTGAAGCAAGACCCAAAGGGTCAAACATAGAGGAGACCGTCGACAGTAAGCCTCGACGCGTTAGAGGACTGTCCTTCAGCTCAACACGGAATTTCAAGCTATCCGACTCCACGCACCATTGTACACCGAGAGCTCTGGTCATTGGCAAATTCTCACTAAGAATGTCAATGTTTTGAACCCCCTTGTCCAGTTCAGTCTTTGGAAAACTCTGCAAGACAGCCTTGTCATTTGAGTTTATTTTATGAAGCCTAAAACCTCTCTCACTGCATATTTGTCTGCTATCAGTGATCAGTTCAATGGCACCATCTGCGTCAGGCACAGACCTGACACCATCGTCAACATAGAAGCTAGTCTGTATGAATGTGGCTGCTTCGGGGTGAGAGACTTCATTCTCCTTTGCAATAGACTGTAACGCATAGTTAGTGCAACCCGGTGAGGAGGTGGCACCAAAGAGGTGCACACACATCCTGTACTCAGTGGGCGGTCGGCTGAGGTCGCCCTGTTCCCACCACAGAAACCTTAAGTAATCGCGATGTCCCTTGTCAACACCTACTTGGTAGAAACAAGATTCAATGTCACATGTGAAGGCGACCCTTTCTTCTCTAAAGCGACAGAGGATACCAGCTAAGTTACTGACCATGTCTGGGCCCTGTAACAAATGTTTATTCAATGACTCGTTTTCAGACTCCGCCGAACAATCAAAGACAACACGAATTTTGTCGCGTTTCTGAGGATGATAAATGCCATGATGTGGCAAATACCACACATACCCTTCCTTACCGTTGATCTCGCAGTCTGGAACTCAGCGTAACCATTATCCAACAATTTCTGCATAAAAGCGACATAGTCGTCGCGGAACTGAGCTTGCTTGCACATCTTGCTTCGAAGCTGGCCAAGTCGCCTAACGGCGAGAGGCCGGTTGTTTGGAAGGACAACCGTGTCTTCCTTGAACGGCAGGGGCATTTCATAGTGCCCCTCAGGGCGCAAATGGATCCCATCATGCAAGATCTTCAAAAACCTAGCATCCATCAAAGAGAGCTTATCATCGCAAGATGAAGTTTGACTTTCATTAAAGTCCAGATCGAACATGAGCTTGACCTCAGCAGGTTTGATTTCACGAGTGTGAGTACTGAAAGTGAAGTGATTTACTTCTACACGATTGCAAGAACAAGTACAAGCAGTACCATTAGGAGTGCAACCCATCATACCTACAACACCCCATCCGAGGGCGGTTTTTACGCCATAAGGTTCGTTGTCCCCACCAGCCACGACTTCAATGGGTCTTGTTCCAGCTGAGCAGTTCAAACCAATCAAAAGCCCAATCTCAACATCAGCCAGGTAAGGCATCAACTGGTCGGCGACCTTCTGAAGATGGCACCATTTCCTTGCGGTTTCTGGGCGGGGAATTTGGCTTGTCTTGGCTGGAATGTTTCTTCTAGAGTAGGCACCCGGCAGTGGTATCTCAGTTGCTTCTTTAAGCCCTCTGACCACCAGTCCGTCAACTTTCTTGGACGTCACAGTGTTTTCACCCAGAACGGTGGACAGCTTCAGTCAAACAGGCTGACCAGATGCCCCAATCTTCTCCAAGGTAGACTCAGTAATAAAACAGGCATCAGACTGCTCATCGATCAAGGCATAAGTAACCACGTGGATTTCTGGTGAGTCCCTGTGGTGCAGCAGAACAGGAACAATAAGAGAATGAGAACATTCATGATTAGTGTGAGATAAGTCAACAGGCGACTGAGTGTCAGTGCAATGAGAAGTTGCACTTGCTGATGGTTGAGTAGCATCAGTGGTTTTAGCTCTGAAATTGAAGTCATGCAATAGCGTTGGGTGGAGAGATAGACAGACCCCACATTTCATCCTATTCCTGCAATCTTTGACACGGTGACCCCATCTCAGACAACCTCGACACAGACCCTTTTTCTTAACTAACTCCTGCCTTTCACCAAGTGTCATGCCTTTAAACCTGGGGCATGAATCCAACAGATGGGCCTCACTGCATAATGTACAAACAGGGGTTTTAGGCCTACCTCCTTGAAAACCACCATTAGTACCGGTAGTTGGTTCCGCTTTACCACTACTACCATTAACCTTGTCAACTTGTGTACTGGCACCAGATGAACCATCAGATGAATTACTGGCAAAGCTGGTTGAACTCTTAGGCTTATTTTGAACAGACACACCAGTGGGTTTGGAAACATTCGCGCCAGATTTGGAAACATTCACATTAGATTTTACAGGTTGGTTCAATGGGTTACATGGGTTGCTGGCCATGCGTGCTTCCTTCTGGATGAATTGACACAGTCGATCGAAAGGAGGGTATTTCCCGTGAGCCGCAATGTTCTTTTCTTCATCACCGTAGATGTAGGTGTCCATGATTGACAGCCACCTTCCCTGGGACGATCTTGGCAGCTTCTCCACCAGCTTCCCGTATTCTTCAGGGTCGTCAAGGATTCGCAGGTTAGCCAAGGTAGACATGGCAGTATTGCACTGCCAACAGAAATCTGAAAGCTTTCGCCATGCCGCGCCATCGCTCGGTTTACTAATCACTGGCCAGCTGGCAACTTTCTCACGAAAACTCTGGGCGAGCCTCACTTGGTCACCATAACGATCATCCAGGACACGTCTTGCCCGTTTGTAGGCTTCATCAGTGTTGAGCGACAGAAGACCAACAATGGCTTGTTTGACCTCGACCCAGTGTATTTACCGAGGTAATAAAACCTATCACTAGTGTCGGAGTATCGTGATTCGCCAAGAACCTCAAAAGAGTTCTTCCAGATTGGATACTGGAAAATATCACCAGTGTAAACTTCAGGCACCTTAACCGGTAAACGATCATTCTTTTCAGTCAAAATGTTAGCGAGGGTAGTCAAGGCGCTTGTAAGGTCAGAGCTAGGGCTAGGTGAACCCTGGCACTGTTGATCTACTTGGGGGCCAGGAGCAGATCCTGCACTACTCAACTGTTGTACGAGTGCTTGATTTCGTTGTAGTTCTGCGTTCACTTTGGCAAGTTTTGCTGAGAGGTTATCGTTTTCATCCTTAAGTGACTGACGTTCTTCCTTGGGCGACTGACATACTTCTTTGGGTGACCGACGTTCTTCTTTGGGTGACCGACATTCTTCTTCTCGTGATGACCACGTGCAAGTCTCCGCCTCACGATCGGAGTCCTGTTCCATGTTGATGCTGATGTGGTCCTCGGCCATGCTTACACGATCAGAGTTCCACTGTCACGGCTGAGCCGCTACTAAGAAAAGCAAAGTGTCGATTTCCATGTCGGTTTATTCAAATTCGTTGCCTTACACGGTACAGCAGATGAACATCATGTTGGACACGTGACAGATCACGTGGAACTGAAAGTAAAATAAAAGACCATAAACTTATGGCCCACACCAAACAGGACGACAAATACCAGAGATGGCTTGCACACAATGTACATAATACACATGAGATTCCTTTTGGTTTCAGTTGTGACATGGTAGGCCTAATGGTGACTTTAGACAATATTATAGACCTGTATTAAACATCAGATGCTGCAGACAGCAGTTCACTTTATCTTAGAGCATCAAGAAACATCCGTTTGTGACTTATATTTCTTGTCATTTCTGCACTGTCAGTATCGCTTCCACAGCTGCCCCCTATCGGTTGCTCAAGAAATTAAAAGGCAGCGTGGTCTTTAGACTCGACTCACTTCAAACATCAATCTTGGCACAAATTGGCCGTAACATCGCACGAACATGCGTTCAGTACAGTCTATAAACATTTATCTTTATCAATTACCTCTTTGACCGGCTGTAATCTCTCTGGAAATATCATTTCAGTTGGTTAGAAATAGAAATGTCGGAAAATGCTACATCATGGCGAAATGTGCTTTGGCTGGGGCAGAAATACTTCAGCGCCACCACTCACTAACTGGCGGGAAAGGTTCTAGCGCGCCAGATTCAAACTTCAGGCCAGAATGGCCGTGACATGTAGGCTACACGATGTATGCGTAGGTGTTTTGATGTGGACGCTGTAGAGGTGTTGTGGATGTTGAAGTGTAAATGAAGTAATAAGCCTACGTATGTGTGGGTGGGAGACATCGTAGATGACGCCATAATTGTCTGATATATTATACATAGATAGTTATATTATTATGTATATTATTATCACATTATTATTATTTATATTTATATTTATATTATTATATATTATTACCAAGAAAAAATAGTCCCTGAATGTATTAATGTGGGGGATAATGCAGTTGTTCCTATACTCCTCTGGCCCAGTGGTCGTTGGGATTGTCACATTCTGCTGAGTGATATTTGTTTTCGAACATCTTGTGTTCTAGAGTGCTTTAAAGAGCACGTAAAAATTAGCGGCCAATCGAAGTAGTTTCAAGCTGTCCTTGCTTGAGAAGTTCCAAACTATTGTTGCCTGACTGTCTGGTGTGTCGACTCCTATTTTTCTATTTTCTTCCTCCTCTAGAAAATAATCGTAAAAATAAGTGAAGGACCCCGGTGTACGGGCGCCATATTGTTAATTAATATGTTCATGTGTGCTGGTTTCTGGCGAAATCGGCCCAACCGAGATTAATCAACGACATACCTGACCATCTGCTATTTTCAGTCAGGTTCCAGCGAAGCCAGTCCGAGGGTACTGGTAATACTCACCGCTATCCGATTTACATGTATATTCATCCCTTTCGAACATCACGTGGGATATCAACATGGCATCGTAATTGGCCTGTGCTTCATCCGATAACCTGTAAGTTGTCCCGTCCTCATGCATTGCGTGGATTACTGAATATGATCTGGGACGCATGCATTTCCTTCAAGACAGGGTAATTTTCCTGTATGACGATTGGGTGATGTGGCGTCGGCTTGGAACGTATCATCAAAACTCTGTCCATGAAACCATCGTGACCTAATGACATCTGTGAAATTTCTTTGAGGAACCGGTCGTGCTGAATGGCGATGTTCAACGATACTGCTGCAGCTGGGTAACGCCTTTGTCCGGCTACTAGTGACGTTCGGTCTCTTTTCATCCCCACAACAGGCCCCATTCGTCATGTTCGTTGTCTCCTTTGGATTCCTTTTGGCATGTTTGGTGAATAAACAATTAGTAGTCTGTGTCCCTCATCACAAGTAATTAGTCCATACCCGTTTGAGGTGATTAGATGTTTTTGTAGTATCGCTGCGCTTAACGCTATGGGATGTTTGGTGGCGTCTTCAATGGCTTTGTAACCGGCTCCATGACCTTGTCATAAGTCAAGGTTTTTCCACTACAAGGGTCGCATACTGTTAAGAGATACAAGTTTATGGGAGTTGTGAAACTCCCGTTTGCAGTGGTTACCAAGGAATTGGGCCCGCATAGTGTACCCTATGACGAGTGCGAACATGGCTGCAGTGCGAGTGTGATTGGTCGTGGACAATTCGTGGCCTTCTCAAATATATCAAGGTATCGGCAACTGCGAGGCGACGGGATTTCTGCCCACGGATACTTCATCTTATAGGCAGATCTGTATATTCTGTGGACATCATCTTGTTTGAATCTGTGGCTTCCTTTGTTCATTGTGTGGCGGGGTATAAACGCTGGAATGAGAGGACAGTAAGTAATGAACATTTTCTACAATGCTAAAAGATTCTGAAAATTAAGTGTGAAATGATGGTGCCAATGGCAATGAAGACCAGGACATACAAACCGCATACATGTACCCACGTTTTGTTATAGATCATACCATACAGAGGTCCTGGACCGCTGCTTCGGTCGTTGTTTCTTTCCATGGTGGTTGAAGCGTATACTGGGCCCGAACAGAACCGGAGCACCTTATATAGGCAATCATGCCCCTATTTTTTCTCGCCAAGTTGTTTCCGTTTCAACAGCCGCCATGGCATTGCAAGTATCTGATGGTCAGTTTCTGTCCGTCTGAGTTTGAGTGTGTGTTTTGGGTGTGTGGCAGTGAATGCAGGCAGCCATGATAATGGTAAATGGTACTCCTTCTCAGAATGAACCCTATAACACGTAGAATGAAAAACCAGGAAGTGGTAGGTTCAGAGTTTGTGCTGCATTGCAGTCCATTAAGCTTATTGCGCCACAGCCCGAAAGGACAGGGGTTAACCTTCGAGGGAAGTGAGCCCAGCATTCATGTGACACGAATAATATTCCCACCCGGAATCTAAAGCGGGCCACACCAGCGCAATATTATTGACCAATATGTGGATCAAAACGGGCAATATTATTACCAATCTATCTTGTCTTCTGCTATCATGCAGGAAGGACATGAATCTATTTTGGACCCCACATTGTTTGGGAAACGCTGACAGGTTTCTCGTGCCCGTTCTCTGTCAGGCCCCAAATGTGAAGTCGGAGCTTATGCCGTAAGACAACATACCAGAGGACAGATTTACGAAAGCCTTCTTAGCGAAGCGATGGGTTAGCGAGAACGCAAGTCTAGCGATGCGTGCTATTGCCGAACGACTCGCAAGTGCTGCGCTGGTGCTTCCAAAAGACCCTTGCTAACTGGGCATCGCTATGTTTGTGACTGGTCGCAAACCCGCTTTCCCCGGCCATGATTACATCATGCAATTTTTTAAAAGTTATTGGTAGTCCATGCTGATTGTGTAATCTCCTTAAACACTCTTGTGTGTTGTCATACAGAGTACTGGTTCCAGCTCGATGCACACAGCGACAGAGAGAGGATTAGTGCAGTGGTGTATAATTGCTACTGAGGGTTCAGTTTTTGATGACAATACGGCGACGAAAGCAGTGAGGAAAGCTTGCTTCTCCGAGGCAGAATTGACTGCCCTAGTTGAAAACGTGGAAAAGAATTACACAACGATAAGCTCCAAATTTAACGATATCGTCACCAACGGTACAAGAATAAAGCAGCATCTGTAAATGCTTGTGGAGTAACAAGCTCAGACACCAGAAGCGTGCGAGAAGGCAAGTGAAGAATGTGTGATTTCGCCATCTTACATCATGCACATGATCTAGGCCTACGCCCACGTGCGTCGCCATGGCATTCGGCGATTCAACTGGGCGAGTTTTTTTTCTGAATAGGCATAGGCCTGAATTAAAAAACGACCGGTACCGGTTCTAATTTTCCTGTTGGTACCGATTTGAAATAAATATTGTCTCATGATTAGGCTATATCGAGGGGTCCCACATATAAAACGCAAGGCAACAAAACAACAAAAACCCAGCAAAATTTGCGACTCACCGGCAATCCTTCGACGTCGTTGAAAGTTGGATGACATGTCAAAACGGCTACTGTACGAGTTGCCTAGAAATCTCCATGACGATGACCGATGCCTAGCATTAGCAACCGTCAGCCAGGCAGCCGTGAGATCACATTTTGTTTTCGATTCACAGTTTCTGTGGGGCGTAGCTAGGCCTACAAACAACTGAGGCATCAAAATCACCTACCACCGTGGTCATTGACGGATAGCAGCTGGAATGGTTTCAAAAGCGGGGGAAACAAAGCGAATAGTCCATGTCTCGGCCTACTTACTACTGCAGGCCTACTGTAGAATGCAGGCTGACTGACGACGTCGTCAATATCAAAACACGACACGACGTTATGACGTCATCACCAGTGGTGTTGACGCTGTGCATCTAGGATACGCCAGCCGATTCACCTTAGCAACGGAGGTACACAGAGGATTGGGAACTAGTACGTGGGACGTAAGATATGGAATGCTCCCTGAGACACCAGTTTTCAACCTCGAATCCAGGCCGACAATGGATAAGTGCTGTGTATTTTGTAGCTGTATTGTTTATTCATTGCCTGAGAACGCGGTTTATTCCGCTATTCCGCGGAATAGAGATTCCGCATTATCGAGTAAGCCGATTAAACGAGTCGCAGGAAAAAAATTGCTTAAAGCATTTGATATGTTGGGAACGAAAATACGGGTGTCGACATGCTCGAGTGTCGATGAGCAGTTTGATTGTGCAGTCATACATCGTATGCATTCACTTTTTGCCCACTTGGCCATTTGACCTATGCTAAGCTCGAATTCCCTGTTTTTAACATTCTGGCGTATCATGCTAGATTAAGTGTACAAGCGGTTTGTTTTCTCAGATCTGCATTTTTAAGGGAGCCGAGACAACTTACTAGGCCCTATTAGGCTATTGTCAGTACAGTACATGTATTACTCTACATCACTGATGGCGCCAGCAACTGAGAAACAATGAATCTGGGCCGAAATGATGACATACAGTGCAGGCTCGTCTACATTTAGGTACGTTTGTATTAGAACAAGCCCGAACATTGCACAGCGCTGTAGGTTGTGCTGACCTGTTCCAGGACTCCTGTCCTTTTGAGCAGAACATGACCTGAAACTGCAGACTTACTGGCCAATAGGCCTACCCAGAACATCTTAGCACAAATGTTCTGAAATAGCTGCATGTTTCCATTTTGCCAACATCGTTCTAGAATGTTTCAAGATGATTTAGAGGACGTCCAGACATTTTTTGTATTTTTGTATTGGAACATTTGCCAACATCTGTCCTGTGATGTTCGTAAATGTTTTAGAACGAATAGGCCTACGTGTAGACGATCCTTAAGCTCCATCAAGTGAGAAACATGAGAAGCTTGAGGTGCTATCTTCCGCTGCTTACATGTAGGCCTACCAGGGCCAATAATGCTTTTAGGTGCGGCACTGGTGGCCAAAATAAACCAATGATTCACGTCGATTACATTGCAACCTGCAAACCTCGCGATTACAGCCCGATCGGCCAGTCGCTGAGTAATCAGGGGGCAATCGCAAAAAAATGCCTGGCGCAATCATGTCAGTCCCAGCTGCACAATACAACCTTTGTAACGTCATTGACGCTGGATACTGAGCAAAAACACCAAAAACCGTATAGGGGATGAAATAAAAACAGGATTCTAAGATGAAAGACATCGCTTCCTACCAGACTCGAACCCACGGGCCCTCCCATAAGGTCCGTGGACCGTATACATGTAGCTATCATGTATAAATGTAGTACATGTAGTAACCGTTACATGGAGTAATGTAGTAACCGTATTTTAAAGTAGCGGTAGTTATAACTGAGGTGATTCTACGCTAAACAAAAGAACGCCTTCCTCAATCTTTCCCGAACGTCGTCCCTAAATTTCTTCCCACCTCCTATACAGTATAGATAAAAGTTAATTCCGTAATTCATGTGCCAAAAATAGACAATTATGGAGTGCTGAATGTGATATCGTAACTGCCAGTACTCCTCCTTCATATTGTAGTGGCGTTTCACTTCTTCGAGGCCGATGGTGAGGTCGTAAATTCTGTATGGAATTGACGTCACGACGTAGGCGACTGAGACAAGAATTAACATTCTGGTCAAATAATTCGTCTCCTTTTGCCTGGTCTCTTGTCCCTCCTTACTGACGCCCATTTTGTCTCTATTCTTTGATGCTGAATGCAACACGGAGATGATCCAAACGTTGCAGACCACGATTACAGTGAACGGAAGGAGAGTCCCGATTGCTAATTGTGCTGAATTCCCCAAAGCTTCCAGAGTTGGGTTGTTCACTGACAAACGGAGACCGGGGGCCATTTCGCCTGTGGAGAAGATCGTACTACATTGTATTCACTTCGGCTTGCGGTTCACCATCCTGAGAATCTCAGGCCATTCACGGTCGTACCCTCCCTCAATACCCTGAGGACATCCACCCTGTTTCGGTGGGGGAAGAGGGACATTCCCTCATGTGTACACGTCAATTGGTAATTCACAAATAAGCCATGCAATGCAGTGGGGAAATGCCACTTGATGTAATAACCAAACATCGCGCCTAGTGCTACAACGTCTGTTGTTATGAGTCACCGGACACCAGGCTCGTAGCATTGCATCTCATTCCATAATTTATGCACCCTGTCGAATGACAGCTGCCCCAAACACATGAACTGGATCATACCTTCGTGTTTTGAACCTATTGGTACGTACTCGTTAACTAAATAATCTGTGACAATCATTTTGACGCCAGGTTAATTCAGGAACAGTCAAAAAATCAGCAAGTTTGTCAGCGAATGAAGGGCGATTTGTCCCACCTTCAAAACACGCAGTGGAAGCCCAGCTCTGCATGAATGACATTGGATGAAAGACATTGGAGAAAGCGATGCTGATTGGGCGAAAGGATTTCTTTCGCAAGTACCACGGAAAATTGGGCCGATGTCCTCAGGGCGTAGAGGTTGCGAAAGGAGCGAGCGCGAAGCCCCGGGATTCTCAGGATGGCTGTTCACCGGTAGAAACCGTCGAGTCGGGTTTTGGTCCATACTCCATCCGACCATGGTGATCGCTTCCCTGTTTACATTGACATTGATGGTACGATCGCAGAATCGGATGAAGTAGGCCTATAGGCCTACAGCAAGACTAATGCCAGCTGTACACCGTCATACACCAAAGTCGCAGTTGTCATATCCACTCTTAAAAAATTCTTGTCTCCGCAACTTCTCTGTGAATATTGAAGAGATGATTTAGTCACTCTGACGAGTTACGTCATTCATGACACGATTTACTTGTCATGGCGAGTCGCTCATCTCTGTGACGAGTTCAGTTTGTCCAGTCGGCAAGGACATTATTGCGCATGCGCATCCTTCACATCCGTCGCTCAATTTCAAACGCTAAGCAGGCTGTCAGCATCGTCGCCTCATTAGCTGAGTGGGTTGAGGGGTTAGGCCTTGTAGTTTGTATGTAACTTTCATTCATAGGTCGTAGGTTCGTATCCCATCGTAGGCTTAGAAATTAGGTAGGGATTTTCTCTCACACATAGCAGTTGTTAGTACTTGTAACAGTCTCTTGGCGCTTAAATTTTAATTTCTTAGTCAAGTTAGGAATGATTTTAAGTTGATCCGCTTTATCTTTTTATATTTAGTCTGAATGACAAGATGTATTTGTTTCAATAACAAAAGAATACGAAATAGAAATAGGGTTTCTAAGGTGAAAGACATTGCTTCCTACCAGAATCGAACCCACGGACCCTCGCATAAGGCATCAATCGCCAGCACTAAGGGGCAGCACGCCTTAAACCACTAGGCCAAAATAATAACAATAACAAGATGTCTTTATCCGAGTATGACAAGTTGAAAACTTATCAACTGACAAGATAGACCCTGTCAATTAAAAGCATATGGCTGAGAACGAGTTCCAGCTTCTCAGTACGACAAGAAATTTTTAGAGTGCAAAGATATCAACAACCTGCTCTGTGGTCAGCAATGCGACCAGGAGAAGCAGGAACCCGGCACTAACCATCTTGACAACCAAGGGTTGTGACATCGCTCCGCCCTACGACTACGCTCGCACAAACCCTTGACAAACTTCGCTGTGGTAAGCTGTTTTCAATCGGATTTTTCTGTTTGTGGACTGACTCCCGCTGTTAGTTTTCTAATAATCGTTTTTTTCCGCGAAGATCGTTAACATTAGCAATAAATCTCGACGTTTCTCAATACCACGTCAGTATTTCTGTACACCTACCTTCTCAATTTTAGAAAATGTTCGCTATTTTTGTTCAACAGCATAGTTCATGCGAGTTGTGGGTAAATCGCAATTGATAAAATGGCTGGCCAACCCTCGTCCCTAATACTTTGCAACCAAAAAATTCACGTGGTTGGTTTAATTGGCTTGTTGCCAACCTGGCAGCGAGGTTGGCTAACAAGTGTCATGATTGGTGCACGGCAACTCGAGGTGCGAGAGAAACACAAATTACGGTGAAGTTTTCCATGGGTTTGTGCGTACGAAGTATGAGGTAGTACAGACAAATGGTAGGCCAGATGGGCACTAAAAGACCTATGTGACCTTACAACTGCGATTTTGGTGCATTTTGATGAGAGTTTTTTTTAACTTCTTTTTAAATTCCGAGTCATGACAGATATGCGTCGTAAGGCTACGGGTATACCGAACGCGAATTCGCATGTGATTAAATGCTTTGAGTGCCTCTGTCTGCGTGCAGTGCGGCGGAAAATAACAAAGCCTTTGACGCACAGGACTACGGATCGCGTTCTGTGCAAGCCCAATGTCACCCATCCTGAGAATATCCGAGAGTCTAAGCGCTCGCTCCCTTCACTGCAGCACAGGTTTGTGTGCAGTAAGAAGGGAGCAAGCATTAAGAACCAGCCGGCTTCGCAGGCCATACGTCACATAGGACTGCATACGTCACTTCCGCCTCTAATCAGGTCCTTCCTCTTACCCGTAGGATCTTCCTTAGCTATGTTTTTATAAGTAAAGAAAACATAAATATTCAATCCTAGAATCAGCACGGCGGTCACGCTCATCGTCAAACAGGCTCGGCGTGTCGTGCACAGCCTGTGGGCAGCCATCGGAAACCGTACGACGATTAACCGGTCAATGGTCATCTCGGCCAAGAAGAAACCGGACAAGATGCCGGAACCGAAGGCTTGGTACCACATCAGCCTAAAAAATGCAAGCGTATTTTCTTTAGATGGTATACAAGAACAGGGAATGTCTGTTGCGGTTTTTAAGCCGTTGCATAAGCCGTGGTTACACTTCATAAAATCCCCGGGTTTTTTGCGGTCACACCTATGAATACAATTGCCGGGCTTCAAGAAACCCGTGTCTGAAAAACACGGGTTTTTGAAACACGGCAAGCTCGCTGCTTTTCTGTTAGTTCTTAGCACGGCTACAGATGGCGAAGCCATTTAGTGACCTAGTTTTTGCGCCAATACAGTTTTTGTGCCAATACTGAAATGACTGACGAGTCAATGCATGCAGTGCACCTGTCGCCCTGCACTTAACTAGTGTGACCTCCCGCCGGGCTTTTCGTACACACGGGTTTGACACGGGTCTGGAAAAACAAGGGTATTTACAACAGGTGTAACCGAAGCTATAAGCCCTGTTTACACTAGATAGAATTCCCCGGGCTTTTTGAGACCCGGGTCTAGCCGGGCTCTGAAAAATCCCTCCTGCGACCCGGCGCGCGTCAACACTACTCAAATTTTGTGACGGGGACCTGAGCCCTCCAAAAACCGTTCAAGCTCAGAGGGGCTTATTAGCACCGGGTTTTTCATCCCCGGGCCTATTAGACGCGGGCTTTTAACAGGTGTATACAGAAAAAGTCCGGGTTCGACGCGGGTTTTTTATGTAGTGTAAACGGGGCTGTAGGCATCATTCGAGGGTACTTTTGTTAAGGGTCAACTGTGAAACTGAAAAACTCGCAACACTGGCTAGACATTCAATGAATTTACTGGCACTTACTTCATAACAAAGTCAGGCACTGGCCCAGGTCCAAACGCCAAGAGTGCGAAGGACCATATACCTTCAATAACAACAGACGAATCGGCCATAGCCAAACCTGTCATGTAATTGCACGTCGAAATTCGCCTGTTGTCCTTTTGAAGTGTAATAAGAATGGATAGGAGGTTCCCAGTGATCCCCCAAAGCATGATGGGTATCCAAATGTAATGAGATATGACGTTATACACCGCGCGGAGTTTCTCCACTGTTGGGTCAACGGGCATGACGGGCCCAATTGCCTCGGAGAATGTAGACGTGTCGTTTCGTCGGCTGTACATCTTCTCTGTTCCTTATTTCCGTGCAGTCGCACGGTGATGGTGATTTCTAAAAATAGATTCAGTTTTGACCAATCAGAATCACCGTGGCATTAAGTTCCAAACTCGTCCTTTGTGAACGAGCCTGGCCAACTGAAGAAACAGCCCTCTCCTGTACTATCAAGTACATACTGTGTAGGGTATGGCTATTCCTTCTATCGACCGTGAAGCCACTATATAATTTTTAGAGGCATCGTCCAACACTCCTTGAAGTGGAAGCAGAGCTGTCAGAACAAAAGCCGACGCATGAAGAAATCAAGTAAGGCCTACACTGTAAAAACGAATGGGCTCGAGAGACTCATGATTTTGTCCACTACCTGAACACATGGGTTTGAAATGTGTTCAATGGAGAATGGGTCCATGGTGCCCAGAATATTTGTTCTTCGAGCCTGAAACGGACAGGTCTATAGGTTCCAGTAACCCATAATGAGAGTTTCATAGGCCACTTTGGCCCATCTACGAATGCTACCGTGGGGTGTTGGCACCCATGAGCAGCAATAGTGGATGGGCCAAAGTGACCTGTGAAACTGATCATTATGGGTTACTGGAACCTAAGGACCTCCTCGTTTCAGGTTCGAAGAACAAATATTCTGGGTACCATGGACGCATTCTCATCTCAAACCCACGTGCCCAGGTAGTGGACAAAATCATGGGTCTCTCGAGCCCATTGGTTTTTACAGTGTAGTCCTTATCATTGTTTGAGGCACACCAAAATGACGATGATGGAGCTGTTTTAAAGTTATACGTTCATGAGAGCTACCCAAGCCGTCGATTCGTGTGTTTTTTGCGCATGCGAGTTAAGAAACTCACGCGAAAGTGGTGGCATAATCTGATTGATTGGTGAAATAATCTGATTGATGACGGACTGTGACCATAACACTATTCTCATTATCTAACTGTTGATGACAACTTTTTCAACTCTTGCTTGAACAAAAACACGAATCGACGGCGGGGGTAGCTCTCGTGAACGTATGTCGAGTCTTTAACAGGACTGAATAAGACCACAATAAAAGATTCCATTACTAATTTTTTTAGTCCGCGTAGGCCTGTTGTTGCCAGTGGTCGTAATGCACTTCCTGTACAAAATAGGCCGCTGTAACGTTTTTGAAGACTCCCATCTGCGAGTGTTCCCCTACTACTGTCTGACGGAATAAGCTGCGACTTGACAGTAGGCGACACACAGAGAAACGTGCCGATCTATCTGTCAGCGTTTCCCAAACAATAAAGGGAATAACTGACATTCGGAAGCACTGGCAGGATGATTTTACACCGGCGAACGGGGTGTTGATCGAAAAGGTCTTTAGCTCTAACTGGAGGGCAGGTCTGCTCCTGTCAAACACTCTACTTCGACCTGTAATCAAAGTTAGCTTGTAATCATGTCAGAACCGGTAACGATTGCATTTTGCACAGTATTCGTCGACAGCGCACAATTTAGCTCCTAATGGCTGAGCAAAACTACCACTAATGACGGGATATTTGATTTCTCACGACAATAGGAAAAGGTAAAATGTTATATGATATGTTAATAGGGAAAAAAACGCCAGCCCAGCATTATTCTAGTTTGCATATACTGTGATTGCACTGCCAACGGGCAAATTCAGTTGTGCATTCATTTTTGCCGTTTAGCCGATTGGCCGATGCTGTACATATGTAACAAGCTCGAATGGAGAATTTTGACAACTGGCGAATGCATTCACTTTGCTGCTGGCTGCTAGACCTACATCATTCTACTTGTACCGTAGTGGCCATAATCATTAGGGAATTCAAGTTTTTATTCAAGGCAAAATTTCCGCTTCTGTGTTCTAATATATAAAGCTATATTGGGTTATTTAAAGCCGCACAGTACGTACCGCTACTCACTCCCAGTTCGGCCGAAATATAGTGCAACCTCATTTACAGGCGTGCGTAGTGTATAGAACCGTAGAACCACATATTATAGCATTATCCTGCATCGAGGTTCCCCAAGGGGATTCCCCAATGCTGCCTTGTAGTCTTGCGCAGCCAGCCGTTTAGTTCCAGAGTACTGCTACGGATCCCCAGATTCGAAACACAGCGGCTGGGTGACCGAGACTATGCTCGCCGATTATGACCCATCTGTCTACATGTATACTGTGCGGCTTTAAAAAAAACGACCCATTTTTCAAACTTCAGTATCTTCTGTGGTTTTGGACAGAATACAATAAAAGTGCACCAAAGCAAAGGGTATGATATATGATAAAGAGATGATATGAATTTTATTTCAATATCTTTCTTGAACTTGGAATAATGTCCGGTACAAAAATACAAGTGCAGTGGCGCAGTATCATAGATGCAGACTCAGTAGTACTATGGCTATGGGCATAAAGGGCATTTTTGACTTACCTTCAAAAACACCGAGTTTCGGCCCGATCGGACATCCAATATGGCCACCAGGTGGCGTAACCACTCACATGATGCTTCTGTTCTCCCCGATTGTCCTCCTAAGACACATTCCTCCCTCGATCAAATTACGTTTGGTCGTGATACAGTTACGAAGATTTCATCAAATTTAGATGTTTCTAAAGGTGGTGGTGAAGATGGTATGTCAAATAAGATGCTTAAACTAGTCTCACACAGCCTTGATGGTCCATTGACATCACTCTTCCGTAGACTAATACAATCTAATACCTTCCCCAACTGTTGGAAACAAGGTATAATCGTTCCCGTTTTTTTTAAAATAAAGGTTCAACCCATTCGTTGTCTAATTACAGGTCAGGTTCGACAAAAGTAATGAACGTGCCACTTTTCTTCATTATTTCACTGAGTGTCTTCATATCTTGCATAAACATGTATTAGAGGGGTACCTTCCAAAACACCGAGTTTCGGCCCGATCGGACATCCAATATGGCCACCAGGTGGCGTAACCTGAAAATCATCCAAGTGCTATAACTCGGGAATAGTTTGACCCAGAGTGCTCAAACTTGATATTTAGGCTACCTCCCTGTAGGTGACCTTTACAAGCACGTCAAATTTCGGCCTGATTAAAGTTCCATTATGGATGCCAGGTGGCGTAACCCGAAAATCATCAAATGTGCTATAACTCAGGAACGACTTGACCCAGATCACTCAAATGTGCTACGTGACTCCCTCTAGACGACCTTTATGTGCATGTGAAGTTTTGGCCTGATCGGACATCCAATATGGCCGCCAGGTGGGGTAACCCCAACAGTCATTGAAGTCCTGCAACTTGGGAATGACTTGACCCAGATTGCTCACAACTGACATGTACCTCTCTCTGTCATTACACTATTACATGTATGTCCAAACGGGTGAGCACATGGACCATGGACCATTTCATTTACTGTTTCAGCTTAGTCTGCACTATCTTTCTATTTGTGCCTGGTGTCCTCTCTACAATGACATTATTCTCTCAGCCTAATATTGATAATTCATAAGCTTAATGGGAATTTCCATAAACTGCAAGGTCGTGGCACTATAGTATACATTCATGCATCACTCTCAGTAAAACGACGCTTTGACCTTGAAGACCCCAATTTTGAATCAATTTGGTTTGAAACAAGTTTAAATCATAAATTATTTTTTATTGCACTTTTCTATAGAAGTACATCTCAGTCGTCTGCTGTCAGAGAGCAGTTTATGCAATCGTTTGAAAATAGTGTCCGGAATGCATCAAATGAAGGTGGCTCAATTTTTATCGGTGGTGACTTCAACTGCAGAAGTAAGATGTGGTGGACGGAGGATTCCGACTCCACTGAAGGAGACCGACTTTATCATGCCTCAGTTGCGACCTCACTCACTCAATTAATACATGAACCTACCAGGGTAACTACAACCAGCAAATCTTGTCTAGATCTTCTGTTTTGTAATTGCCCTGGTTTGGTAGCTTCAACTAGCGTCAGTCCCCCTATTAGTGGTTCTGACCATTGCTCTATTATAGCAAACATTGAATCTCCCCATGACTTTGTCAGTAATTATGGTGTAAAGCGTATTTGGTATTATAATCAGATTGATGCAGATTCCCTGAATGACGACATTCGTAATTTTAACTGGGATACCATTATCAATGAGAACGATGTCCATTTTGCTGCCAAGTCCTTTTGTGAAAAGCTTTATTCTATCTTTGAAACTCACATCCCTCATAGAGACAAAGTGTTTAAATCAAATGATATGCCATGGTTCAATGAGCAGATTAACGCGGCAATTAATAAAAGGAATAAACTTTATAAAATATTCGTTAAGTACAATACCCCTGAGAGTCATGCTCGTTTTAAGAACCAAGCACATACAGTAAACCTTATGGTGTTTCAGGCTAAAAGTAATCATAAAGACAATATTCTTACATCCCTCACAACATCTAAAACTGGGTCTAAAAATTATTGGCTCCTTATAAAGAAATTATTGGGTGTGAAATTCTCCCCTGCAATCCCCTCGCTTGAATGTAACGATGTGGTTGCTGTTGATGACAGAGACAAGGCATCCCTGTTATTATCAAAGTTTCTTAATAAGTTCCACTACTCACATGATGCTTCTATTCTCCCCGATTGTCCTCCTAAGACACATTCCTCCCTCGATCAAATTACGTTTGGTCGTGATACAGTAACGAAGATTTTATCAAATTTCGATGTTTCTAAAGGCGGTGGTGAAGATGGTATGTCAAATAAGATGCTAAAACTAGTCTCACACAGCCTTGATGGTCCATTGACATCACTCTTCCGTAGACTAATACAATCTAATACCTTCCCCAACTGTTGGAAACAAGGTATAATCGTTCCCGTTTTTTTAAATAAAGGTTCAACCCATTCGTTGTCTAATTACAGGCCTGTTACCCTCTTGAACTCGTTATCTAAGATCTTTGAACGCATAATTCACAACAACATCATCACCTACGTTTCTCAAAATAACTTTTTATATCCTTATCAATCTGGTTTTGTGAAAGGCCATGATACAACGAAACAACTGCTTGATATCACCCACATGATTTTGTCATTGCGGCAGTCTGGGATGGACACTCGGGGAGTATTTTTAGACACAGAGGGCGCCTTTGACGCCATTCCACATTTCCTTTTAATTCACAAGCTCAAGTCCTTTGGTTTTAGTGAAGGTATAGTTAATTTGTTGTCATCTTACTTACATAACAGAAGATTAAAAGTCAAAGTTAATGGTACACTCTCGGACTGGTCACCTTTAAATAGTATTAACTGTGGAGTTCCACAGGGGTCAATATTAGGGCCTCTCCTTTTTCTTCTCTATGTTAATGACCTAACTGAGTCTGTTACAAATTGTAAGTTGTACCTCTATGCTGATGATTGTGCCTTATTTTTACCCATAAACCGTGGTAATGGTATAGATGCTGCTCATGTTCTCACCCAAAGTGATCTGAATCGTGTCAATAACTGGTCGAAAGTCTGGAAACTCAATTTAAAGGGCAGTAAAAGCAGGGATGTCTTGTTTATGTCGCCACTGAAACCCCGTTTACAGTTAGATCCTTTGTTGCTTTGTGATGAGGTGATACCCCAAGGTAACTCACACAAGCATCTTGGTGTACCGGTAATCATGGATTCCACTTTAAATTTCCATGAACATATCAACAATGTCTTCAAGAAATGTAATAATAAGCTTAATCCCTTAGTTTGCCTTGAGTAAAACTGTCAATTCTGTTTATCTACATCAAATGTATATGTCGTTTATCCTACCACATCTGGAGTACGGATCGCTTTTATTTCTTCATACTGACGCGAAATACTTATCAAAATTACACCAGGTACATTATAGAGGTTCCTTAAAGGAGTTGGACGCCGAAGTTGTAAACACTCACTCACTGGTTCTCTATCCACGGACGCCTGTGGTGCTGCCACCTATTGTCGGTGATATGCACTGACGTGAAGTATCGCGAGTAAGTTGCATCGGACCGGGAACCAGTCTAACGATCACGGGTGCTGCCACCTGCACGAAGGAATAAAACTAGTTTGCCGACCATATTTGTAAACAAACCAGCTTGTTTACAACTTCGGCGTCTAACTCCTTTAATTGTTAGTGGTCGTGTACATGGTACCAATGCCATGAAGACCTTGAAATGTCTTGGCTGGCAGTCCCTTTCAGCCCGTCGAGAGTCAAAACTGTTAGAACTTATGTATGATAATGAAAATGGAACCCTGTTCATGATAACTGACTGCGATCACAGAGATCTTATATTATACCAGTTCGAACATCCCAATTCCTACGCCGGTCTGCAATCCCAACTTCTATTAGACTATGGGAGTCACTACCTCTTGCAATCAAAACATCCTTTACTCGAAATTCCTTCCGCTACAGATTACGTACTCACCTCCAAGGTCCAAAATACAAATTTTCTACAATGCACTTGCATTTAACCAGTCAGAAAGAGATTATCATAAACAGAGCTCGTTGTGACCTACTTTTTAAAAGCCATTTTTATACGCATAACTTCACCAATGTCAATACCTCCTTTTTTCAATGGGAAGCTGCCGCACTCCCACCCTCGACCTTGCATAGATACTTTACCATCCTGGGGGATCGGGTCCTCTTGGCGTAGCTCTCTATCTCGCCCGCTTAGGAGTGTTGGGGAGATGTGCTGAGAGGGCCTGGTTTCCTCGGGGTGCTTTATTCATGTATCCACTTTGTGATGTGTTTGTTTTCTGTTTTGTCCTGTCTACTTGCTTCTTTAATTTCAACATTTAATTTCCGCCATAACTTATATATTATATTTTGTACAGGGGCCAATAATGCCTCGGCTTCGGCCCCAGTTACTTCTTCTGTATTTATTTTATGTTATAAATAACAATACAATACAGGCTAAGAGAATACACTTCAATTCAGCGGAGTCTAAGGAGTTTTGAACCCAATGTCCTATTCTTCCAGATTAGTTCAAATGACTTGGACAATTGGGAGGCTAAGCCTTTCCAGGTAGCTTATTCTATCTCTGAACTAGCGGACTGTATGGTTGCTGATTAAGGAGCTAACCAGGCTTATGTTGGCCAGCTGGTGAGACGGTTCAATACTAGGCGAGTTCCGGTGGAGCTGTTTAACTCAAGAGTAAGGCCAATGAATACCTACGGAATTTTTCGAGCGATGTTCTAGGCGACCGGCCTTGCGACCACAGCAGCGACTGAACATGTTTTTAGTTAGTTTTTCTTGACTCGTTTGCGACAAATACTTCATTGGAAGATCAGTGATGTCGCGGATGACATCACTGATCGACCTCAAAGGTAATTATCGCATGCGACGTATGTGTAGTCGCCCCCATTTTAGCGCTCGTATGCGCCATGCTTAATTCATACTTCGACGCACGACCGTCGGCGGCGACCGACGCGCGACCTTGCCTCCGTACAGATTTGATCGCGCGTCGGGCGCCGATGGTCTTGCGTCGAAGTATGAACTAGGCTTAAGATGGTTTCGTAATCACCACATTTCTGCCAAATTTCAAGCGTTTCTGACAGTTACTTCTGCAATTTCTGGCAAAACTTAATGCATTTTCCCATTTTGTTTCGTCCCTCGGCGCCGAAATGGTCGACTTTCGAAAGGGGCCTATTGCTGCCAATGATAAATGTAAACGTCTGAGTCGGTTACTGTTCACTACGTACATGTAGCCTAAACACCAGCAAATCTAGATTGTCGTCATCCATGATGTGTGCCTGTCCTAAAGTAGGTACAAAGTGAAGTTTTTTTTTAACAAGACATGACTCCTGTCTGATAGTACCTGGGTAATTTATGGATATCTATCCCCAGGGGAAATATCTTTTATTCAGGAGAGTCATACAGCAATGCATTTAAGAGGCACTGGGGTGAGGTAAAGGAAGTTGATTGGTTACGCAATTCACTCCGATGTTAAATGGCCAACAACGCTTCAATTAACACAGAAACTAGGCCTTTCTGAGGATATGCAATTGCATCACAATGTTGTGGTCAAACGTGGGTCTATTCCATAATGGGTAAAGGTGTCTATGCATAATAATCTTCAATTGTACCAGTACAATGCCAATTACAATAGGAGTCCTCCGCCTGGACAGTCAGGATCGAGGAGAAACTCTATTAGGAATTAATTCCGCAAACTGGACTGCATATTGACTCCAACCATATCCCACATCAATTCCAGCAAAAAAATCACTTTTGATCAAGTCACTTCATAAATATTGCAAAATATCCAAAATCGTGGGAAATCTCAAGAACATGATAAGTTGAATAGGAGTTGAATCCCTGAATCCCAGCATCCAAACAGCGCCAGATGGTACCCCAATTCAACATGTTGTTGTAAGAGAAAAAAGGCTACAAAATATCCAGACAAAATATTGATAATAGCAGATCTCAAGAAATATGTCAAATTTCGATATTTTCACCACTCTCGTGATATCCAGCATCTGAATTCAGCGAAAACAATTATCAGACTAGAGGAGTGCCTATCTAGGACTGACTTCAAATACTTTTGATGCAGATATTGGAATACCGAAGTGACAATCCTTTAATGAAAAGCTGAATTCCCTCTGTTCGAATATTTTAAATTCACACCACTGTAACTGGGTCCAAACCTCAACTGCTGAGACACGCGATCTCACAGTACCGCCTCGTTGGTGATAAATGCTTAATTAAATCAACTCCACACGGTAACGCTAAGAGAAAGACCGATTCGTACCACAGGACGAAACCGAGTATCCTTGACGAAGCAAGGGAAGCGGCTCGTTTCAAACGACCGACGAAGGTCTTAAGTTGTTCGAAAATGATCGACTACCTATTGACCAACGTCTGTTGGGGATGTCATAAATTGCAGGCAGCAAAGTTATGACTTCAAGAAGAAGACGAATTCCTCTGCAGACCCCCCGCATTTTGGAGGAGTAACGAAATCAACAAACTTGCATGAGCTGCTTCGTCTCCACTCAATGGGCGAGTACGTAAGGCGGGTATCCTTCCCGGACACTACTGCTGGGGGTCCACTTGTGTTTCTGTGCACGAAAAATTAAGTGCAGAGATATTGCTGCGGTAGCAGGAGGTCAGAAAATCTAGAATATTTAGTGTCGACCCCACATACAATATGGGGTACTTTTATGGGACAGTGGGTGTTAAAGAACACCAATAGACACCCGACCATAATTGAACCCATCTTGATCACGCGAAGAGGAGGCAAGAGGATTACGCGTATTTTGCCACATGTTTGGAGTCTTTGGAAATGAACCGCATTCAGGTCTGGGGGAGTGATGGCGAACGGGCATTGGAGCAAGGGTTAGCGACGGTATTTAAGGGTTAACTATGGGCGGTTATTCCCGCAAATAAAAGACGTTGCAAAACACGGAGGTTATAAGCCAAAACAAGGAGGTTATATACCAAAACACGAAGGTTATACACGGCAAAACACGGAGCTTATATCATGCATGTGTGTGACAGAACAAGGAGGTTTGCAAAACACGGAGGTTAGAAAGCAAAACAAAGAGGTTGTAAGTCATCTAAAAGACGTCAGGTGGCGCTTTTAATGAAGGTTGCAGACATGGCAGAACACGGAGGTTAGAAAGCAAAACATAGAGGTTGTAAGTCATCTAAAAGACGTCAGGTGGCGCTTTTAATGAAGGTTGCAGACATGGCAGAACACGGAGGTTAGAAAGCGAAACATAGAGGTTGTAAGTCATCTAAAAGACGTCAGGTGGCGCTCACGAATTCAATTTCAAATTCAAATGAAGTTTATCGGATAGGGATCAGTCTTTGGAATGCGTGAAAGGGCATGATGACGACAACAACAACAACATAATGGCGATGGCGCATGTAAACCGTCATGACCATTTCAACGCGTTCGGTAATTTAGCTGATCGAATTGAAGGTGTAATTTCGTCATTGGAGAGAGCTTTATTGCCTGGACCTTGCGTAATCGATGACACTGTCGGCTTTCGTGTAGACAGCATATTGCGCGATAGTGTGGTCCTTTGTGTAGGGGACGAACGAACTGAGGAAATCACAACTCTCCTTGCCGACGTGCACAGATGTGCAGGCCTACTCCTGCAGCATGGAGAGCAGCCAGAAGCAGATAGGCCTAGGCTTACAACGGCTAGGCTCAGGTCAGTCGCTGACACCAACAACAACGTGAGGCAGAACACAGGAGATGAAGATCAACTTACTTGGTCGTCGTCGTGGGAGACCTCGTTTTGATATACCAGTTGAGCAGGTTTAGTATCTGTTGGGTGAGTGTCAGGCTGAGATGAAGGGCCCAGGCCTAGCTACGCTTTTGGGCGGCCAACTATAGATAGTGCTGCTTGGCATGCTTAGGTAGGGCCTATTGCCTTGGATTATCGACCTTTAGTATTAGGGAAATGAAAGGATCCAGATAGAAGAGGAAGATTTCCGTCACGCGCGTGCCCAAGCTTAATGTGTCATAACTGACTTGATCCGTTTCACAAGGTAAAATTAACACTTCCCAGATACTAATTTCATAGATTTACGTAATATAAATGGATAAAATACTAATGATAAATTCAAAAGATTACCCTGGTCAAGATGCAAATGATTTAACAGTACAATTAGATGAAGAAGTAGAAAATGTAGAAAATATCAGAATTACTTATACAGGAATACCTTGTACATTTCATAATATTTCAGAAGACCAAAATAATAATAGATATGTTGTTTATGAATCTCAACAAGGAAAACATGTTATTCTACCAGATGGATTTTATACATTACCAATATTCAACAAGGAATTCAAAATTCAATTACAAAACGTAGGTTTGAACAGNTACATGTAGGCCTACTTTGAAAGAAATCTTGGTTTTTTTACAGAATCTGGAAACAAAACAAGAAAAAAAAACAAAAAAAACAAGAAAAAATTTGTTTTTAAAAGAACAGTTTTAAAAAAGTTTTTGTTTAAAAAACCTGGGCCCGTATTCTTAAACCCTCCTTTAAATTGGCCTAAAGTCGACCTAGAGGCTTCCTTTACTAAGGAAGGAGTTCCTTTACTATAAAGGCTCCTTTAACAAATGGTATTCAAGAACCATACTTTAACTTCCCTTATGTTAAGGTCGTCCTTTACCACAAAGTTGGTAAAGGAACCCTTTAAATAAAGGACACATTCTCTAAGGCTCAGGAACAGGACGATGTCAATTTTCTTGAAACGACCCGACCTTAGCTAAAGGAAGGCAACCAAAGGCCTCCTTAGTCCAAAGATAAAGGTTGATTCTTGAAACGCAATAGCCTGTTAAGGTAATCACCCATCCGCTAATGAGAAGAGGTCCTCCGAAAAAATCATTGCACTTTGGCTTGTAAAGGAAGGCTAAAGGATACTTCAGACCAACCTTATGTTTAAAGGCCTCCTTAACGCAAAATAAAGCAATTCATGTAATGAAGGAAGGTTCTTGAAATGACCCAACCTAAGGTACATGTACCTAAAGGCGTCCTTTCACCCGAGACAAAGGTTGGTTCTTGAAATGAAATTTAGCTAAAGCTTGACTTAAAGGCTCCCTTAATGTTAAAGGAAGGTTCTAGAATACGGGCACTTGTTTAGGCTATTTGATTAAATGAACAAACGGCTTGCCATACAACACTGGTACCTCACATTGGCCTAAAACCTTTCATCTTCGCCCAAAGTGCATTCTCCATCTTATTTGATACCTGCATGATCTATCCCACAGGAATCGGCCTCGGAAATGCTAGGCCTAGGGCAGGCTATTCACATCACGCAATGGCCTACAGTATTATTAATTCATGTTATGAACAGCATGACAGCAAGAGAACATTGAACTATGTTTATTTTTCAGATGAGGGATTCAATGTTCCAGATATGGCTAAAATTCTCAATGTATCAAGGCGTACTATTGAGTACAGAAAGAAAGAATATGGCCTATCCATACGATCCCAATATACTGATATTGACGAAGATCTTCTGGACTCGAAGGTGTATGCAGTTTTGTCCGTCTTTCCAAATGCAGGTAAACAATTTGGTTTATGGGCATACAGACATAAACTCTCATATTCAACTCAGGGAGCGTCGTGGTGTAGTGTTAGCGAGACAGACTTCTGATCAGAAGATCCCGGGTTCGATTCCCAGTCCTGATCAAGGAAAAAACACGCTCGCTTGTGACCTTGAGCAAGTCACTTTGCCTCACTTGCTTCACCCCACCCAGGTGTAAAAGGGGTACCTGGCTGGTAGTGATGGTCTATGTGAATGTTAGTCCAAGAGTGCTGAAATCGGCTGCCGGGACTGCTCCCCGGGAAGTGGAGGTATGAAATTGGAATGAACAGGCCAATGGTATTTGAATGGTATTTTTGAATCAATTGGCCAAAGTGTCTATGTCTATATCATATTTTATTAATCAATAAATGTTTCATTTTGCAGGTTATAGGAGTATTGAAGGTGACCTAAGAAGGCAAGGGATACGAGTCCAACAATATCGTCTCCGATCGTCTAGGTGGAGGGTTGACCCAAATGGCAGCACAATTCGGCGAATTCGTAATATTCGGAGAAGAACATATCGTGTCAAGTCCCCATTGTCTCTATGGCACATAGACGGATATCACAAATTGATTCGGTAAGTAATAACTATAGGCCTACACTAACACATGGAGTTCTTTTGTGTCTGTCAGTGTTTGAAACCCTGCTAGGGAACATTTCTGTGATGGTGCTTTGACATCACTTTAGAGTGCAAAGAATTTTCTGTACTGCACATTTGTGGCCTTCATACATGTTTTCTTATTTTTTTTTCATTTCAGTTGCAGGTTTATAATCCATGGTGGAATCGATGGTTACAGTCGTCTCTCATAGTGTATTTACGATGTAACTCCGATAACAGGTCTTCAAGTGTGCTTCAGGCATTCGAGGAAGCTGTTGCAACGGGGTTTGCCCTCACGTGTGAGAGCAGATAAAGGTGTTGAAAACCGAGACGTCGCATTTTGGATGCTTACCCATCCTTTGAGAGGGCCTAATCGAGGCTCCTTCATTTCAGGGAGGAGTGTTCATAATTCCAGGATTGAGAGGTTATGGAGGGACTTGTATTCTGCAGTGGCCTGTACGTTTTACAACCTATTCCATCACTTGGAGGACGAAAGTATCCTGAATCCTGATGATGAAGTGGATGTTTTCTGCTTACACTTTGTATTCCAACCGAGAATTGCCAGGGCCTTGGTACACTTTCAAGAAATGTGGAACAATCATAAGATCAGAACTGCAGGAAACAAAACTCCAAGGCAACTTTTTATCTCAGGATTGTGTGCCATACGGTGTGATGATGGTCATATTTCCAAGGAGTATTTTGAGACTCTTGATGAGGTAAGATAACCACTTGGTTCCACAGACGTAGTACTTGATCCAATCTTATATACACAAATGAATTTGGTAATGTAATTGATGTCAATATGACATTTGTTGTCAATATGACACTATTATTGTAATGTAACTGGTTCACTTGATCATCCACCTCTATATCAGTTTGAGATGTTGATACATGTACACTGGTTTTATTTTGTGTATTTTTTTTTCTATATTTATTTTTGCAGGAAGAAGTGGCAGGCTTCGGTTTGGATTTGAATACACCACTTCTGAATGAAGATGACGACGGTGTTATTCATGTACACGTCAACATCCCTCTCAGTGAAGATCAGGTGATCCAAATACTTGACCAATTTGATCCTCTTGATCCCCAGGATGTTTGGGCAAAGATACATACTGTCGCTTGAGGATGCATGTCAATGAACTGATGACAATGATGTAGGCTTAAGTCTGGTCAGTCAAGTATAGAAATAAGAAGTGGTTAAAACAAGCAATATTATATGGGCAGAGTTCCCGGGTTTCTAGCTGGCGTTATGTTCTTTCCAATCAGCTTTGGCTTTGATACTTGGGATGTACATTTGTTCTTGGTGTTTTTGGAAAGCACTGTTACTGATTAATAAAAGTAAAAGCTTATGCACGTCAAGGAAGTCCATTTGTCATAATTATTCGCCGATTTGAATCCAGTAGGCAAGATAATGTATTGCTATGTGCACACACAATGCGGATTTAAATCGAAGTCCGCATTCCGGAATTCGGTAGTTGCTGCGCATTAAAAACCATTAGTTCACACTTCACTAGCATTGCAATCCGATTCAGACCAAAATCCCTAACTAAACTGCGCCGCGCTATCTAGCCTATGAACAGTAATATTAACTGAAGGGCAAACAGGTAACCATTGGCCAATTTCGTTGATTCAGATGAAATTGTTCAGATTACAAATGTATTGCAGATTAAGTGGTGCACACTAGCTAGCACAGATTAACAACCATACTTGTTAGTGCAGATAAAATCCAAACTAAAGGTCTGCAGACATCTAGGGCCGTATGCACCAAACGAAGATTATCTTGAACTCAGGTTAAGCCACATCTTTTCCATTGTCACATCATGTGCTGGCAAAGCTGAACAGTTGAAAAGTTGTGGCTCAACCTGAGTTTAAGATAATCTTCGTTTGGTTCATACGGGCCCTAATGTCACCTCATATTCCGAATCAAGGCGTTAGTACGGTTTAAGTCCGGATTATAAAATGCTAGTGTGAACTCAACCAATGCCATAAATGCAGGTGACGTATTAGAAGCACTCCAACCCTCACAACTCGTCTGTCGAGTATTAACCCCAACTATTGCGCCTGAAAACATGCAAAAAAAAGTATCCAACAACATCATTCATAAACAATTTTAATGCAATTAAAACATTCTCTCACCATGCTAGCCATAAACAATTTTAATGGTTAAAACATACTCTAGTTTAGAAGTTTCATTGACTGATTCTCCACTTTGTTTCACAAGGCTCACCATAAGCACCTCAACATGTGCTTCCAAACATTACATGCATGTGTATGGCAACATGTTGTTTTTGTGTTCATATACAAAGTTAAAACTACTTCACCTAAAATACAAAAAAATAATCCCTGTACACCTGTACAAAATACCCTTGTTTTTCCAGACCAGCATGTTTGAAAAGCCCAGTGAGAGGTCACACGACTACATGCATGCAATGACTATTCGGTCATTTCTGCACTTGCACACACAGGCGTGAATGATGTCATTTAGCTGTTTAGCGGCTGTGCCATCTGCAGCCGTGCTAAGAACTTTTAAACAAAGACAGGGGGAATTTTGAAAACACGTGCTATGTTTTAATAACCCATGTTTTTCAGACATGGGTGTCCGTGTTTTTTTTGTCCTGAAGGCAGAAGCCTGGCAAATAATAGGTGTGACTGCAAAAAACTTGGGGATTTTATGCAGTGTAAACAAGGCTACAGTAAGAAAATAGTTCAGCTAAATTTTATCAAACATAACATACAAATGAGCAATTAACTTTTTACCATGAGTAGTGTGCAAAGTCAATTACTAATGTCCCTTACAACAACATATAAAACTCATTCCGATATGACAAGTGAAATAACTAAATAGGAATCATACTCCAAAATACAAAGCAAATATCCTAAGTTGATCCTCCATGCCCATCATCATGAATGGCCAGCAACAATGACCACGGTCATGTGGTGTCATATAAGTTGCTGTGACACCATTTGCATTGACTAGGTAATTAGGTGACATCAGCTCACCACCAATGATTCCTCAAATTATGATAGTGAACTACATGAAATTAGTTTCATGACACATGTCCTCACCTTGGTGAAGGTAACATAAAATGAAATGGTCCATGGACCATGTGCTCACTGGGTTGGACGACATAATAGTCTAATGACAGAGGGAGGTACACAACAGTTATGAGCAATCTGGGTCAAGTCATTCCCAGAAAAGATTTTGATGATTTTTGGTTATGCCACCTGGCGGCCATATTGGATGTCCGATCGGGCTGGAACTTCATATGCACATAAAGGTCATCTGCAGGGGACCACATGGCACATTGGAGCGCTTCAGGTCAAGTCGTTCCTGAGTTACAGCACTTTGATGATTTTTGGGTTACGCCACCTGGTGGCCATGTTTGAAGTCAAATCAGGCCGAAATGTGACATGCATGTAAAGGTCATCTAGATGGAGGTAAATATCAAATCTGACGACAGACGCTGCACCATCGTAATAGATCACCCCAGTGAGCTAAAAAAAATGTTAAAATTGAAATTATCCCGGTCAAGCCCTGGTTCCAGGCTCCCACAGTCATGATAAAAATGTGGCATACAAATGCAGATAACAGTACAACATGCTTCAGTCACGCCGCTCCTTTTGATATTCTTGGCAACTAACCGAGACATCGAAAATATCAAAGAAGTCGTCTTCTTTCTTCTGTGAGAGAGCATTTCCTTCAATAGGCAGTCGCAACATGTTCATGCAAGTCGAAGCCGTCACGTAAAATGGCACCGGATTTTCCACAAAAATTATAACTGGGTTTGGGACAAATCCGAAGTGAGGTATGCTCTCGCATCCCGTCACGAAACGCAGAACATGTGGGAGTGTTATCTTCCGAGTTGAATCACGCTCTCCACCTAGAGTTACCATGTATCGATTGCCATCTAAAAGAGAAGAAATTAAGATCGTTTACCAATTTCATCAGGATGAACAGTCACATCTTTAACCTTCATATGTGACCCGGCACCGCAAAATGAATCGGAATGTGGACAGAAGAAGACCAAACATGTCCAAGGTGACACCAAAAGTTGTGGCTCAACCTGAGTTCAAGATAATATTCGTTTGGTGCATACGGCCCTTTGTGTCCATGGACCAGGTTTCAGATATTACAATAATTCTGACATAAAATCTTACCCTTCACCTCTCTCAACCACTTCGTAAAATAGCGGAAGGTCTGCACCTCCTTCAACCTCTTGTTGGAGCCCTCATCTGAGTACGTCAATGTAAAGCAATGGAGGAGACATGGTACAGTCAATTCTTTTTCGCCATCAAGGTCCTCCGTAAAATAAACCTGGACTTCAGGCTTGGCTTCCATTAGCTGATAATAAATAAAGGTTGCAATTAGAATGTAACACTAATAAAATTCTTGGAAATGCAGTTGCGGAAAAGCACACTTAGCGTGCTTAGAGTATGCTTACCTCTTGTTCAATACTCGATCAAGTCCTTGCTTTACCCTAAAGGATCAAGTTAGTGGGATACCAGGCATATCTACAGGTAATGTAAATAGCCAAAATTAATGAATAAACAAACCATACTGGTGGTGGTTGAGAATGAGTAACTAAATGATGCGAGACAAGACACTAACCTTGGCAATACCATACATATCCAATCCGTCGATGAATTGCCTCATCTCAGTGGACAAATCTCCCCTGCTGATGAGCATGGCAACAACTTCCTTGCAGAAAAATTGAGGGAGAGGTCCTCCTTGCAGAAGACACAAAGCTGAAAGAGGAGTAAAAATTTTTAATGTATTATTGCAAGTATGTGTACCGATATATTGTCCATAATAGCATCATTCACTTAGGTACATTGTATCAGAAGTTTTCTGGAGGTATACTTACCAGAAACAATGCCAACAAATTTGTACCTTTGCTTCTGGAGAAAGGAATCATTAACAACAAAGCGTCCATCTCTAATATAACCATCCTTTACACTTCGGTGTAGAAGGGTTAACACCTCTCGTCTCGGACCTCCTAGGTCATCCACGTCCTCAAGTATCATGTTAATCTTAACTGGGAGACGCCTTCTGATAGTCAACCGCATCAACTCATCGTATGCTGAGCCAAATATGTCATTACGGTCAATAAAAATCTCTTCAACATCGCCTTCCATGGCACATCCCCTTTGATCGTTGACGTCCAGAGGCCTACCCTGCATGAACTTTTCCCTGTAGGCAGTGATGACCTGCCGAGGGTCATCAACTTCGCCACTGAAATTAATGTGCAAACAGGATTTAAATCGCTGAAAAAAAATGTAGAAGTTGCATGCACAACTGCCATGCCATATGGACTTACCGGTATTTTGTTCAACTGGCATGGTCTAGCAAGTATTTTATCCTTTTGTTTTCTCTGTTTAACCAATTACCAAAATCTAATAATGATTAACAAATGATGACATTAAAATGACATGATCTGCCATCATCACAGTTAGCCCCTTCCCCACAAAATTGTAAAGATAGCGTAGAATCACCTTTCTCCGGTCACTTCATTAATATAAACTTCAAAGTTCAATGGGAAACACCTTCGTCACCGCGGAGTCGTCACAGTGGCATGACTTCACCTGGGACACCTGCGAACTGTCATTGGCCGCTCACGAAAATGGGCATGAACAGACAATGAATAATTAGATGCCTTGCATATCTGACAGTGACCGGAGAAAGGTGATTCTACGGTATACTCATCATAGCCTCACATGTTTTCAATTATGCTGTCGATCTCCACCTGGAGTATGGCTGCCATGTCCAGAGCTTGCGCTTCCATGCTAAATGGTGTTTGCATCAGTTCAGCATTCACACCCTGAAATTTGGTTAAGCAAATTAGTTTTCAATCACATTTCATGTTTGCTACAGGAGCCGACATTTCCAATAATGCTCAGCATTATCAAATAAGAAAAAAATCTATAAATCACGTACCAAACATTCCTCCTTGTGGTCCCTTATATCAAAAATGGGGAAATGCTCCCCACAATCCGTACACTTCTCTAGCTCAGTACATGTACTATCGCTTTCTTGAACTTCATTATTAACTAGTTCTATATCCCTCTGAAGAGGTCTCAAGTAGAGACGTGTTCCAGTACTTGTACCAAAGCAACGCAACTTTTCCGCCGGGAACGGTCCTGTTTGGATTACATCAAGTGAGCTTCTCCGTCCTTCTGTTACTTTGAGCACTTCAAAACCTCCGGCGCCTTCAAGAGCAGGGAATGCTCTAAAGAAAATCACTAACTCATGAATATTTCAAATTGAGCACATGTACAGTCTTGTTCGTATTAATATCAACACCTATTATCTCAAATATCTCATAAACCACCAAACCAATTTAAATGCGGTTTTCTGCATAAGGTCAGAAATCTTGTTGACTACAACTGGGCATCAATGTTTTTGCACAAGATTCACTTCTTCATTGCGTAATCTGTCATTGAAAAAA
>NMRB01001708.1:55294-67217 GCA_002633025.1 Notospermus geniculatus | reverse complement strand
TCCTTCGAAGTAGACGATTGAACTGCTGAATGCAGACTCCTGGCCTTAGCTGTGAATTCCAATGATGATGACGTCAGACACTGGCAAATGATACGCTGGCGCAGAAGGCGCGAAAATTCAAATACCCCTGTTTTTTATTTTGTTGAATAGCGCCCCCTGGTGAACAGATCTGGCATTAACTTCCCTTTGAACTGATGTAGAATATATCAACCTATCTATCCTATCACTTTTTGTCTACATATTTATCATAGGGACTGAGATATTGCGATATTTCACTTTACACAAAACGCCCCCTGGTGCGCCTAATATAGGTCAAATTGCGCTCATTTTTTGTTTCCGAGGAGAGTTCACCAAGGGCTACCTTCAGATGTAATTTGGAGTCTCTAGCTATTACGGTTACAAAACGTCGGGCATAGTTGGACAGATGGACTGCTGGACTGCTGGACTGACACCCTGACGCCACTGAATACCTATATGACTAGCTCCGCTGACCTTTGGTCAGCTGAGCTAAAAATAGTACAATGTAATATAATGTGGATGGGAATGAAACAAAACATGAATACTCATTCATGATCCATCACAGTCTACGGCAAGAACAAATACAATCTACCATTTTTCAATTTTGTGTTCTACAACCGACATGTATGGCCTTTGGCAAAAAATCTGTAAGGCCATGTAAAAAATAATTGGTTAGCATCCTTCCCTCTCAATTTTCTGAAGAGGGCGGGAGGTTCTTAAAACAAATTATTGAGTTTGGGATGCAACCTGAGAGGAAATTTCAAATGTAATAGGTATGAACTGAAATACAAACTACTTTCTATCCGTTAAAACTGTGTTGTTTTATTTAAGCGCCCCAGCCTTCAATTTTTCATTTTTCATTTTTTAGAAAATAGAAAATACTAAACAAAATTTTGAGGGGGTGATTTCAATGGCGGGAATGGATGGATGCCAACCAACTATTTTTTACATGGCCTACATGCAAATTAAACCCACACTGGATCTTTGTCGTCTTCCAAGTGAATAAGGGCGAAACAGACTTCTGTGCTCGGCCATTGCCGCAGCATACCGAGTTGTGGCTGGAAGATAAAAATACAACTTTTTAACACACCGGTCAAGACACAATACACATTGTGACAAGGCCTAGTCATGGCATTTCAAAAATGTACAATACCAAAGGAAAACACTCAGGAAGCAGCTGAGTTATTATTAATGTACGCTACAGAACCACAATAGTCCTGCTAAGCCAATGTCCTACCAGCAGAAAACGGGGGGTGATGTGCTGGTATTTTCTCGTAAATGTAGTCTAACCTACTTTACTACTAATACTACGTCACCAGTAGTAGTGTCAAGGGCCGGCTAACACAACACACATCAGAAAAGAACTTAAGTTAACGCCTACCTAGCTCATGTAGGCGTAGCTATGGTAGGCCTAGGCCAAGCTGATACCCAAGTATTGCATGATTTTCTACTTGCCTGGGTAAGGCCTAGCATTTTATGCCTTATTAGCCTCCAAGTAGGCCTATAGGCACTCCGTTTGAAAGAAAAGGATGCCAAGGACGGCAAGGTGTTTGGCTGGCCTTTTTTAGGCCTTCTTGGCAATGTTAAAATAGGCCCTAGGCCTTATCAGTAGGCCTAGGCCTAATAATTAATAGGTTTTAATAGGTTTAATAGGTTTTAATAGGTTTTACATGTACCGGAGATGGTAGGGGTACCACTGACAAAGTCATCATCACCACCAGCAGCAGCGAGGCACTGGCCTAGGCCTAAATTGGCACTACTTCCAGCCGCCGCACTGCTTGGCCTAGGCCTAGGCCTGGTGTCCACAACAGAATTAGTCGGCCATGCAGCATCAGAAATAGTACCGGTAGTAGCAGGTCCCCTAGGAAGCAGCCTAGCACTACCGGTAGCAGCAGCAGCAGTAGGCATGGTACCGGTAGGCCTAGCACTTGTTGTCATCATGGTTGTTGACGTTGTGGCAGTGCCGATCATATTAGGCCCCCTTGCATGATTACTGGGACGACGAGTGGTGTTGCAAGAAGTGGAAGTGGTGTTGGAACTGGAAGCATCCGGTAGGCCTACCGGCGGTATGCCAGCATGCTCGCGTACTAGGCCCATCACTAGTCTCGGTCACCCAGCCGCTGTTTCGAATCTGGGGATCGAACAAGCGTCTGGGATCAAACTGCGAAATTACTGTTTGGAGGCTTACCAAGTTTCTGGTACGCTCGCTGATTGGCTAATCAGGGACAGAGCTAGTCATTCATTTACATCCGCCGATTCCTCCCATTTGAAAATCACAATCCGGCTGCTGATTGGGCAAGAGAAGTGATCATGTGATCTCATCATGGCGACGACCATAAATGTCAGTTTTTCTCGATCTCGCTTTCCATACGGATACACAATTCCTGCTCAGACTTCAGCCTGAAATTCAACACCAGTAAGTTGATGCTGTCTCAGATCACTTCGCTAATACACGAACACGAACAAGGCACGAACAAGCGCACGAACAAGCTTATGTCAAATAATATTATCATTTAACAAGTGGATATTTTTAAATTTTCTTTTCTTTGCCAGAAAAGAAACTGCACCGGAAACGGACTGGTACCCGGCTCGAAGTGATCAGTTCAGACCTTTACCCGGGTAAATAGAGTAGCTGAGCGCAAACAAACGACTTCAAACAACGCCTGGGGCCATCAATATCCTCACCCGTATTCTGCAACCTTCATTAAAAGCGCCACCTGACGTCTTTTAGATGACTTACAACCTCCTTGTTTTGCTTTCTACAACCTCCGTGTTTTGTAAACCTCCGTGTAACCTTCATTAAAAGCGCCACCTGACGTCCTTTAGATGACTTACAACCTCCTTGTTCTGTTTTCTAACCTCCGTGTTTTGCAAACCTCTGTGTTCTGTCACACACGTGATACAACCTCCATTAGACGCACATGTATGTTACAAGCATCTTGTTTTGCTTTCCAAGCTTCGTGTTTTGCTGTAGAACCTCCTTGTTTTGCCCTATAACCTCCTTGTTTTGCTGTAAAACCTCCGTGTTTTGCTATATAACCTTCATGTTTTGCAACGTCTTTTATTTGCGGGAATAACCGCCCATAGTTAACATCTTCGCTGTATGAAGCATGCTCGGCAAGACATTGCAAGAAAATTGTCATCGCTTGATGTACACTCATGGCCAAAAGTAAATAGACAGCAGTTTTTCGTGAATATCTCAAAACAAATAGGGTAGAGAAAATTGGGTCCGACATATGTAGTAGCAAATTTTCCTGGTTATCAAAAATGAGTTGACACCAGTGCCGAAAAATTCCGCTGAAAACCGCATTTGATAGAAGGACATTATTTGTAAAGGTATGCTTTTCACTACATTTTTATTTGCAAGATTTCACAAAAATAAATTACACGCTCATGTTCCACTCATGGAGGGCTTTCATAATATATCCAGTTTCTTTAAAAGTTCAAACTAGAACTGAGGTTTTTGCCCACTTTTAGCCCTACGATTTGGCTGATACAAGAGACACCGTGGGTATGGTCCCTTCAGATAACTGTGATGTAGGCCTAACGTGGTTGAATGAATGCCAACTGTATGAGTCATGTGTCTGTTCCACAATGACTAGGGATAATCAAATTTTGTGGATTGTTGTCATGTCCATTCCCGTTACCACCTGTAGGTTACTTCATTTGATTTCCTGTCAGTAGACCACTTTTAGATCACCAGTCCATTACAATCCCACCACACTTCAAGTGACCTGAAATAACCCAGTAGTCTTGCACGTTAGTTGGGGTGTTGATATTTTTGGTGACTGAATTTACAGAATTTACGTCAAACTGTGAAAGAAAGGGTATACACCATCTTGAGCTGTTGTATTTGATGGCATGCATATTATTATTATTATTATTATTATTATTTACAACATTTATATAGCGCCTGACGGTAAACACCTTCTAGGCGCTTTACAAGTGATAGACAGTGACAGAAGAACGAAATGTTTAAAAAATTGGTGAAAACAGTACATGGTAGCTAAAACATTTGTAGGAAGTAAAACATTAAGTAGAAAAATATTTCTTAAAAAGAAATGTTTTAAGATTACGTTTAAAACATTCAATTTTTGGCACTGAGCGGAGACTAGTTGGGAGCTGGTTCCATAGTTTTGGTCCGGTCACGGAGAAGGCCGAGGAGCCCACCACCCTCTGTGTCCGTACCTCTCTGCACATGCCTTTTGTACTCGACCTGAGGGATCGACCTGGAGTATACACCTCAGGGCAGTCTGATAGGTATCCTGGTGCAAGACCATTGATACATTTGTATACCATCAGACAAACCTTGTAGTCCAGGCGCGCCCTCAGGGGAAGCCAGTGGAGGGTACGCAGAACAGGGGTGATGTGGTCTCGTCTGCCCACTCCAGTGACGAGGCGGGCTGCTGAATTCTGAATAATTTGGAGTCTGCGAAGGTTTCCTTCTGAAATATTGAAGGTAACAATGTTTATGGTTAGCTATCTAGTATTAAAGCAATACGCCTTATGAATAATGTGGCTGTTTCTCCTCCAATGGACGCAAGGGCCCAACGCGCCGCGTAGCGGCCAACAGCGAAGCTAGCCAAAGACTTGTCACGGGTCATTCAATAGAACTGGACTCATAGGAAATATGCACCTAATGTCCAGATGGAATATACCGGACGGTTGGTTCACGTTTTTAGTGACTGTGAACGTAGATGGGTACATTATGTAGCGATACGCTGACAGATTTGGTGGGGACTTGCTCTGTGGATGTTGTAAAATGCGATTTTTGGAAGATTATTCTGATTTGCAACGTCATTTTTAATTAACATAAAAATATGTTGAGTAGCTGGGATATGTTTATAAACATTTATTGAGCAGCCACCGTCATGACGTGGCCGGCTGGCGCATCGGTAGAGCGTCCGGCTCTGAATCCGGGGCGCCTGGTTCCAGCCTTGCGATAGGATTTTTTTTTCACGTGTCAGTTTCTCTGTTTATTTTTTTTGCTGAAAACGTTTTGTCGCAGGATGAATATCTCCCCAGCCCTTCCATTTCCCTACAAATCTGCATTTGCTAATAAATACTTATAACCACAGATCCCTGTCAGCTGCCCTGCATTCAGAGAGACTTTTCACTAAGTCTCTCTGAATGCAGGGCAGCTGACGACCATCCACATTCCCCTCCCAGTCACCAAAAATATCAACACCACAACTAACGTTCAAGACTACTGGGTCTCTTCGGGATATGATTGGGCCATTCACCAAGTATCTGGGCAGCGGGATCAGACCGCGTTGGGCCGAATCGGTAGATGTCGTCCTGGGTAACCTTAAAGTTTACCCAGGACCAACCTGGGTAACCCTAAAAGTTACCCAGGACAATCCTGGGTAAACTGTAGTGTACTAAAGTTTACCCAGTTTGAAATTCGCGCACTTTACCCAGTTCAAGGGTCTTGAAAACGTTACTTCAGTCATATATCAGTGCACGAAATCCATCAAATCGGCAAACTGGGTAAACTTTAGTACACTAAAGTTTACCCAGGATCGTCCTGGGTAACTTTTAGGGTTACCCAGGTTGGTCCTGGGTAAACTTTAGGGTTACCCAGGACGACATCTACCGATTCGGCCCAAGGCCGGCACACTGAAATTAAGGCTGAATGGGTCAATGTCGTCCTGGGTATACCTTATGTTTACCCAGGATTATCCTGAGTAATCATTTTCTTTACCCAGGATCATCCTGGGTAAACATTAGGATCTTTACCCAGCTTGGGAGTTCCCGCCGAATCATTCTGTACGTACGTCTCTTCGGCAGAGAACATGCAGTAGGATCATTGCTAAAAAGGGCTGAAAATTACCGCTATACCTCCTCCGGGGTTTGCAATAGGAAGACAAGACCAATCCCTACAACTTTTCAAAAGGGACCGATAGTAAATTCTCAAGGACTTAGAGCTATAGGCCTAGTTCGAGGCCACCCTTCATTTCATGGTTTACGCTGAATATCAACCTCACTACACCACTCGGAAACTCCGATCTGGGTAAAGTTAAGGATCCTTATGTTTACCCAGGGCCGTCCTGGGTAAAGAAAAGGATTACCCAGGATGATCATGGGTAAACATAAGGTATACCCAGGACGACATTGACCCATTCGGCGAAATTAAGGGGTGGAGGTGCAGACTGTAAAGTCTGTTTTCACTTTTCACTATCCTTCGGGTAAACAGACTTAAAAGAAATTGAAAACGATGGGAAAGAAGTCTAACTTATACCAATTATGTGTACTCATTTATTCAAATACCAGCAGATACAATGATTATTAATATAATTCCCATTCTATTCTACACTCTAAAACCTCGTTCACCCACCCCTTGCTTCAATAACCGCTAACATCCTCTGTGGCATGGAGTTAACCAAACTCTTCCAATATTCGACTTTCATCCGTAGGTTGTTCCATCCCTCCTGTGTTCGCATCCACAGATCATCCTGGTTGTTGACTCCGACATGGTCTATTTCCTGGAGAACTTGGGCCCAAGCGTTTTCAATTGGATTCATATCGCACCCCTTGGGTGGCCAGTCAAGAACTCTGAGCTGCTGCTCCTGCAAAAATCCTTGAATCATACGAGCCGTGTGAATTGGAGACTTGAAATGAAAGAAAATGGACACTGAATAAGAAAAGTTGCCATCTCTCCATTACCCTGTCATGGGAAGGGGGGGGGACTTTAGAGACCAGTGTCCGTCAGCTGAGATGACAGCATTAACATTAAATTCACATTCGGATTCACATCAGTTTGGTGCAGTTACCATCACGATTGCTACTACCTACTATAATTTGGGAATAGGGAGATAAGACCAATCCCTACAACCTTTCAAAAGGGACCCATAGTAAATTCTCAACCACTTAGGAGCTGTAGGCCTAGTTCGAGGCTATCCTTCATTTCATGATTTACGCTGAATATCAACCTCACTTCACCTCTTGATAGGTAATCATTGTCAGTATGGTGTAGTGCGTGGTTGTGGGTTCAATTCTGAACATCTTTGGAGCGAATGGTTGTGTGTAGTTTATGGTTATGATTTTTCAAGTTTTGACTTAAACTTCCGCTACTGACCACACATGAGCGAAGGATCGAACCCAGAACCCTGTACTCCGCCACAAGACTCACAGCTCCAAGGTCCGTGAGAACTTAAGATAGGCCCCTTTTGAAAAATTGTAGAGGGAAGTCTGTCCCCAAATATTAGGGGCCAGACATAATTAATCGATCCTCTCAGTTCGCTAGTTCGCCAGTTCGTTGTTTATAGATGCCCAAATGGTCAAAATTTTGGCAAACATGTGCGTACATACCAACTAGATACAAATGAGGAACCCTGTGCCGGTGTAAAGGGAAAGAATGTCCTCAGGAAAAACTGTCCCAGGAACAAAAGATCCTATTGTTACATTCTAATCTCTGGGGATTGGTTTTCAATAGTCATGCCGCTTATTCCGTCATTCAACAATAGAAGTGGACACTTTTTACAGGGGGACACTCTGTACCGTTACACCTGCGCTGTGAGCCATATATGCCTCAGGGATAACTACAGTACGTTGCACAATTGACCTCCCGCGGCGCGCGCCACCCGCGTACCAGATGCAGCGTCATTCTCGTACCATCCTCGTATCTTCCTAGGATGTGGCGCGGCGTCATGGAAGGCATGCAGTGACGACGTAACGTCATTCACCCGACGTCACGCAACCGAGACGCGTGACGTACCCGTACCATCCGCGATGAACTGAAGGTTACCTTCCGCACCACGTCCTAGGAAGGTACGCGGATTCTGGGAGGTCAATTGTGCAACGTACTGTATGTATTTGGAAAATTTCAGGCATGCTATCAGAATTAAGTAGGCCTATCCAAAGTAGTAAATTCAGGAACATATACACTGCCTTCCCAAGAGTTTCGAAGCTAAAATATCACAAAATAATACTAATTAATACCATTACAAAAGCCACACAGGCAATAGCCCCAGCGACCATGAAACGTGCCACCTTACGGCAAAGTTTTGCACTTTCAATTCACCTCTGTTACCTTGAAAAAGAGGCCAAATCAAACCAAATATTAACAGACACCGATGCACAAGCCATGACAATATATGCCTCAGGGAGAACTATTTGGAAACTTTCAGGCATGCTATATAAAAATCCCTCAGTATTACTCAATAGTATACTCCTGAGTACTACTGAATACTCGAAAACACTACTCATTAGTACATTATGTCTCAGTAGTATGTGTGTTATACTACTCAGTAGTAAATTCTGTCCAGTAGTAAATGTGTATGTACTACTGAACACAGGTAATTCTACTCAGTAGTACAGTATTTCTCATTAGTTTGTAGTTTGTGTAGTATACTACTCGGTAGTATCTGCCATAATACACCCATATATACTACTGGATTAACTACTCAGTAGTACTCAGTAGTATCATTCAGTAGTACTTTCAGTAGTGCATTTTTATAAGTAGGCTTATCCAAAGTAGTAAATTCAGGAACACTGTACACTGTACCGGTACATCCAGCTCTGATCAGTTGGCGCAGATCAGATTTCACCTTTGTCCCTTAATTGTCTCCTGCGCGGTCATGCATGAAAACCAATCAAGCATGACTGGTACCAAAAGATGCAGGAAGAGTTGGTGCATGGTGCATACAAGAAAAAATATATTGTATATATTGGTACACAACAAAACAATGGGCCTTTTAAAAAGTGTCCATTTTTTTGACTCACTCTGTAGTCCTGTACAGTTTTGAATCAATTACACTTTATTTTGGAAAACATTATATGATGCATATAGTGCTTTTTCCAATGTTTGTTCAAAGCCCCCTTCCCAACTGATTTTCCTAATGCCTCGGGCAGTGATCTCGATCTGACACTGTCTACATATATACGTACTTCCCTTTGATCAGCGATTTCGTGGTTAGAACTGCGCATGCCCAGACCTTATTGCGGTCAGAGGTCAAGCGGTATAAACAGTGGCCGCACTTCGATGAATACCATGAAGACCAAACTTAAGACTTAAAATCATTGTGGAGATCACATTCTGGTGGATATCCGACAACAGAACAATGATTATTATGCAAAATGACATTGAAAACGGCCTGGTGTGCGTGCCTCGCTGTGTGTATGTACACCCTTAATCAAAAGTAAATGCACAGCTAATAAACTTACATATTTCCCAAAATCTTAAGCGGATCAACCTTTGCTTTTCACGGCAGTTATTTAGGGCATCAAGACACATTTTGAGACCAAAAATATCATGAACTTGCATGAGTTGTATTTTTGACAAAAGTTCGAAATTTCTATAAAAAAGTGTGATTTTCAATCGCATATTTTTTTGAAGTGAAACCAACGTCATTTTAAAGGTTTCCTGTTTCTATACACGAATAAATTTTCAAATTTTTAATTGGAGCTTCCATGTCATAATTATGAAGAATTTATTCGAAAGTTTCAGTCGAAACTCCAGTCAACAGTTCAAGTCTTATTTTATAGTCGACCTTTCCTTATTGTCCCAAGACCAAGCTCACGGAATAATAAGTCCCATTCATCGTAGGTCAAGTTAGTAAATGGCGTCAATTCCATAAGAGGTTACGTAGGCTCTCCTGTCTTTATTGGTAAGGAATTGTAAGGAGGAATTAAGAAAGGTGACACCGGCACTCATCACACACAAAAGACCGCCTGGCCTTGGATCACTCGATGGAGTGTCATCAGGAGTAACTATTGTTGACTAGGCCATGAATAGGCCTATTCACAATATTCAGCAGGCTGGGTAGATCTAAATGAGACGGAAGGAATAGCCCTGACTTGACTGGAAAACCGAATGAAATTCATTTTGGAAAATGCTCTGTAACTTCTGTTCACCACGGAATTTTTTAAACCTGATTGCCGTAATTGCCGTAAAAAGCAAAGGTTGATCCGCTGAAGATTTTTGGAAATATTTACGTTTATTAGCTGTGCATTTACTTTTGATTAAGGGTGTACGTCCACGTGCTTCTGTGAATACCGACTGACCACTGACCCGAACGTGGTCTGAGCGTGTGTGTACCAGTCTATAGAGACCGGGTACCAGTCTACGAAACCGCTTATTATCTGTGTTGCTGCTTATTCTTTTTGATGATTCAATCTCCTCTATCAGGCGGGCTTCCCTGTAACCAAATGACAATACGAGGTAAATGTAGTATTCCGCCCCATGAATAAGTCGCTGACAATTTTAGGGTTAATTTGGTAGCTTTAAATCATAATTACCCTACTCACGATCCGTACAGCCATACATACAAATTAGAACACAGTACACGTATATTTCGTAGTGGCATTGATGGAAGTTCTGTATGCGAACAAGCAACTTTCGAGATAAACATTCCAGTAATGGGGCTATCCAGTAGTCTTGAACGTTAGTTGTGGTGTTGATATTTTTGGTGACTGGGAGGGGAATGTGGATGGTAGTCAGCTGCCCTGCATTCAGAGAGACTTTAGTGAAAAGTCTCTCTGAATGCAGGACAGCTGACAGGGATCTGTGGTTATAAGTATTTATTAGCAAATGCAGATTTGTAGGGAAATGGAAGGGCTGGGGAGATATTCATCCTGCGACAAAACGTTTTCAGCAAAAAAAAATAAACAGAGAAACTGACACGTGAAAAAAATAAAAATTCCCATCGCAAGGCTCGAACCCGGCGCCCCGGATTCGGGCCGGACGCTCTACCGATGCGCCAGCCGGCCACGTCATGACGGTGGCTGCTCAATAAATGTTTATAAACATATCCCAGCTACTCAACATATTTTTATGTTAATTAAAAATGACGTTGCAAATCAGAATAATCTTCCAAAAATCGCATTTTACAACATCCACAGAGCAAGTCCCCAGCAAATATGTCAGCGTATCGCTACATAATGTACCCATCTACGTTCACAGTCACTAAAAACGTGAACCAACCGTCCGGTATATTCCATCTGGACATTAGGTGCATATTTCCTATGAGTCCAGTTCTATTGATTGACCCGTGACAAGTCTTTGGCTAGCTTCGCTGTTGGCCGCCACGCGGCGCGTTGGGCCCTTGCGTCCAGTATATAGTTCAACCTCTCGATAATAGGGGTCTCTGTTGTACTATAAGTTTTAGGCTACTATCCACTTTCTGTTCATTGAATTTCATTGTTCATCAGTTTGACCTTGACCGTGACCTATGATCATCAGGGTTATTACATAATCGAAATTGGTACCCTAAATAACCTAAATATGGGTGTTATCAAACCTCTATTGCTACCACAGATGGAGACATTCCAAATTATCAAGTTTGACCTTGACCTGATCATCAAGGTCATTACACAATCAAAATGGGCATGCTCAATAACCTAAGTATGGGTGATACCATGTCTCTACCTCAACCACGGGCAGAGATATTGCAAATTATCAAGTTTGAAAATATCAAAATCTCATGATATCTCAATCACCCGGACACATGAGGCTGAGAATTTTACCACATCCTGTTCTTGGATAAGCAGGCATGAATTAAGACTTGTTTCATGTTGGACAGACAACATGTTTCCGTAAAAGGATGAACAACCACAAGTCCAACATCAGATTACGGAAAGAGGATGATCGTGACTGCTCGATACTCTATGCCCACTTCAAGTTGCCAGGGCATTCTGTCGAGGACCTGAGGTTCACCATCCTCGAGACATGTCCAGATGAGACGACCCTCCTTAGTACAGAGTTGAAATGGATGTGGACCCTTAAAACCATCACCCCCCTCAGGTCTTAACACAAGATACTGAGGTTCTGAGTCCCTAGTTTGGCATTCGTGTTCTTCTCGCTCTCTCCCCCTGGTAGGCCTATTTAAGACCGCCACCACCTCACAAGGTGGCGGTATTCATTGGTTTCACTGGATTTCTCTCTCTCTCTCTCTCTCTCTCTCTC
>NMRB01001708.1:19340-54639 GCA_002633025.1 Notospermus geniculatus | reverse complement strand
TTTTTTGTGCAAATCGTATTCCAGAGGACGGTACCATGCACCTGATGCCTCAAAATGGAAAGAACTGAACCTGTCCCAATGTTTAGAAAGACTTTTCGGAACCAATTTGCTACATGACATCAAAAAATCTCAGTTGAAATTGGCCATCTGTAAACCCTGTGCTAAAAAAGTATGCGATGCACATGCTTTTATTCTTGATGCTAATGAGAACTTCTCTGTCATTTTTAGGCAGAATAGCAGAGGTAAGCAAATGGTTCAAGCGGGGTTTCAAGTAGGGAATCAAGAAGTCCTCACTCCTCCCTTCCTTACTCCAGTATTTTCTTCCCATCCCCACCCCCCACCCCCATGTCACCCACACACACACTCACTGCTAAGCTAGCTTGACAAGGGGTTTACCATACATTGACATGATTGACTGCTGCATAAGTGTGACTTTCATGACTAATGTATCACACAAACAGAAATGTACTGCTGCATAAGTGTGACTTTCATGACTAATGTATCACACAAACAGAAATTTGATTTGATTAGACAAATGTTTTGAGTGTGAATGGCCAACTTGGTTTGCTTAGGTATCTCGGTGGAAATGTTGGTAGCACAAGCACAAATATGCTGCCTTCATTCACTGGATAACCTTTACAATTTGTTTTCAGACCTCTCAGCTGCTAAAACTCAGCATAATGGAGTATCCCAACCAAAGCAACCACTTCATGGTCCAGCAAGTTTTGAGGACAGCCAGTCTGGTACGTAGGAGAGTTCAAGTATGGTGTTGGTGCCAACAACCCTGAGAATCACAAGTTCCTCACTTCAGTCCTTATTCCCCCTCCCGGCCCACGTTTCAGTGCCATTTGAAAAGAAAGAATGGAGTTGCCTGTTTCAGTGTAAATTTTGCAGAACCATGAGAACAGAGATTGGTAGGCTACTGGTGAATTTATTGATTGATCACTCCAGCAGCTGTCTGTAAATGATTGGGATGCGTAAGCAAACATTTAGAGGTAAATCTAGGTCCGACTCTCATCACTAAGTATAACACTCACAGACATTTAGACGGAGTTGGAAATTTGAGAGTTAGTCTGGTTTTTATTCCAGTTAAACTGCCAGTGCCAGTGCCAGTGACAGGAAAAGTACATGATGCCATGAATAGCGCACAACCAAACGCATCCAGACCAAAGATGGATAGAACACTATTGAGTCTTCCTCAGGACAACAGTCCTCAGCCTGGTAATATTCCAAGTGACAACCTAGGTAAGAATGGTTTGATGTCCTATGTCCTGCCTATTCGACAGTCACCCTACCGGTACCTACTGACTGTTACCCTAACCTTCAAACTGGTTGTGAAATTTGTTTTGTTTCACATTTCAGTGCTACCTGAAACCACAACTGGACATACAACTGAAACTAGTTGGAAGCGAAAGGTTGCAGCCATTCAGACCCCTGATAGGTGAGTTGATCTGAATGAGATAGATCAATTAGTCTCCTGTGGATGGTGACTTCTTTTGTCAAAAGGTGTTTTATGCAAAAGCCATCAACTTCATCCTTCATCTATCCAACCATTTGGTTTTGGATTTAGATAGGCCGTGTTTGGTATGAAGTGAAATCAGAATATCTGAAGTTGAATGAACTCACCTGTTGTTGAATAATTAGTTTTATTTTCCAGGCCAGAATCAAGCAAGAAGACAACCATGCCCACCGAGCAACCCCCTGTGCACGCCTACTCTTTATCTGAGATGCCAAAGCCGAATTCTACTAAGTGAGTGGTTTCATCATCATCATCATCATCAAGACGTTGTGGCCCTTACGGGTATTTGCCTTCTGAGGTCGTCTCCAAAAACATAAACTGAGGTCTCACAGTTTACCCTGATGGCTGACATTACGGCCACTAATCTGAAGGTCAATGCTGAAGTCTAGAGTCTGCTCGTCTAGTTGATTGACACATTCAAAGGTATTGTTTGTCTTTCAGGAATCTTCCAGAATCTAGCACAAAGTCAACCTCCTGTATACGCAGCGCCTATGCACCTGAGACAGAATCAGGACTGCCACCGCCTGAGCTCCATCGACACTGGCCACCAAGTAGGAGGGGTAGTGGTTGTGGAGGAAATCTGTCTATTGGGCAGGACGTAGGTAAGATACCAATATGCATCTGTGTTCTCTCCACACATTTTCACCAGTGTAGGGGATAGTTGTTGCATTGTTCTGGGAGTGTCCATTCATAATTCAAACATGGACAAAGAATAGAAGATCATGTGGACTTGTGTGTGCGAATTGGCATTGCATGATTGTCAACTCTTCTTTCAAAATATGGGCCAGCTGATACCAATGAGGAAAGTGCTGACGATCAAGGTAGCAAGCGTAAGATTGAAGCTGTCGAAACACCTGATAGGTAAGTTGGACGTTTATGGAACACTTTGTAGCATGCAGTGCCAATTTTTTCCACACATGTCATCATCTAGAGTCCTCCATACGATGTTTAGGTTTCCATCAGGGATACTCAGTGAGCTCCACCTGCCTGGGTGGTTTGAATTCTTTCTCGTATGTCGTAACATAGATACATTGCCAACCGAGGCCAATTGCGCAGCATCTGCACAGAAACCTACAAAACACATTTCAACACCAGGTTTTGAATTGATGTTGAAATACATTGTTTTATTCCAGGTCAGAATTGAGCATGTTGAGTAAGAAACAAACAATTTCATCTTCCCCATACACAACTGAGACGGATACATGCATGTGAGTAGAAAATTGATTAAATTTGTCTGCAATACCACAGGAATGTCCCAAAAACTTTCCACTTAACCCTTTTGTGCACAGGGTGGTCACCAACGACCTCCCTGACCAAGCCCTGACACCCTTTTTAGCTCACCCGTGAGCTATAGTCGTCACGCGGTGTCCGTCGTCGTCCGTCGTAGTCTGTTAGCAGGGCACGTTTCGTAACCGCTGGACCTATTGACACCAAACTTGGTACATATGTGCCCCTAGGTCAGATGACCTCAGACACCAAGTTTCGGTCCGATCTGATTCCTGGGTCGGCCACCAGGGGGGCTTAACCGAAAACCTTTAAAGTGCAGTTTCGCCTTAACCGTTGATCGGATCATCACCAAATTTTTATCGTAGGTACATCTGATGAGAATACACGACATATTACCCGGGTTTTTGATTTGACGTAATTTTCAAGGTCACAGAGGTCAAAGTTCGAAATTTCATTGTTGGGCGGCACGTTTCGTGGCTATTTGTCCTGGATTGTTCAAATTAGGTGTGATGATGTATCTAGGTGCCCTCTATGTATGTGGCGAATTTCGGTCCGATCGGACTTCAAATATGGCCACCAGGTGGCTATCTTGGAAATGGGGCGTTGGCCCATAGCTCGTTAACTACTGGAGCTAGAATGTTCTGAACTTAAACAAGTATGTATCTTTGTAGCCTTCATGTGTACAGCAAATTTCAGCGGGATCGGACGTCATAGACCGTTGCCAGGCAGCCATTTTGGAAAACGGAACTTTGACCCGTGTGACCGATAAAGGTGGTTCAACTTGAAAACCCGTATAATATGTCATGTGTCTTCATTAGATGTACCCATGATACAAATTTGGTGACGATCCGTCAAATAATAAGTTTGTTATTGTACTTTTTGTATGTTTCAAATGGAGCCATCTAGTGACTATATAATGAACTACAGTATATCTATCCTGTTTGGAAACTCATGGTGAACCACTGGAGCTATTGACTTCAAACTTCACACATATGTGCCCCTTGGTCAGATTACCTCAGACACCATGTTTCGGTCCGATCTGATTCCTGGCTTGGCCACCAGGGGGGGACAAACCGAAAACCTTTAAAGTGCAGTTTCACCTTAACCGTTGATCGGATCGTCACCAAATTTTTATCGTAGGTACATCTGATGAGGATACACGACATATCACCCGGGTTTTTGATTTGATGTAATTTTCAAGGTCACAGAGGTCAAAGTTCGAAATATCATTGTTGGGTGGCATGTTTCGTGGCTATTTGTCCTGGATTGTTCAAATTAGGTGTGATGATGTATCTAGGTACCCTCTATGTCTGTGGCGGATTTCGGCCCGATCGGACTTCAAATATGGCCACCAGGTGGCTATCTTGGAAATTGAGCATTGGTCCATAGCTAGTTAACTACTGCAGCTGGAATGTTCTGAACTTGAACAAGTATGTATCTTTGTAGCCTTCATTTGTACAGCAAATTTCAGCATGATCGGACTTCACAGACCGCTGCCAGGCAGCCATTTTGGAAAATGGAACTTTGACCTGTGTGACCGATAAACGTTGTTCAACTTGAAAACCCGTACAATATATCATGTATCTGCATTAGATGTACCTATGATACAAATTTGGTGATGATCCGTCGAATAATAAGTTAGTTATTGCACTTTTTGTCCATTTCAAATGGAGCCATCTAGTGGCTATTCAATGAACTACACTACATACATCCTGTTTGGAAACTGATGGTGAACGACTGGAGCTATTGACTTCAAACTTCACACATATGTGCCCCTAGGTCAGATGACCTCAGACACCAAGTTTCGGTCCGATCTGATTCCTAACTTGGCCACCAGGGGGGATAAACCGAAAACCTTTAAAGTGCAGTTTCGCCTTAACCGTTGATCGGATCATCACCAAATTTTTATCGTAGGTACATCTGATGAGGATACATGACATATCACCCGGGTTTTTGATTTGACACAATTTTCAAAGTCACAGAGGTCAAAGTTCAAGAAAAGTAACGAACCTGCCACGGTTCTTCATTATTTCACCGAGCATCTTCATATCTTGCATAAACATGTATTAGAGGGCTACCTTCAAAAATACTGAGTTTTGGTCCAATCGGACATCCAATATGGCTGCCAGGTGGTGTATCCTGAAAATCATCCAAGTGCTATAACTCATGAACGGCTTGACCCAGAGTGCTCAAACTTCATATTTACCTCCCTCTAGGTGACCTTTACAAGCACGTCAAATTTCAGCCTGATCAAACATCCAATATGGCCACCAGGTGGCGTAACCCGAAAATCATCAAATGTGCTATAACTCAGGAACGACTTGACCCAGAGCGCTCAAATGTGCTATGTGGCTCCCTCTAGATGACCTTTATGTGCATATGAAGTTTTAGCCCGATCGGACATCCAATATGGCCGCCAGGTGGCATAACCCAACAGTCATTGAACCCGGTCATTGAAGTCCACTTGGGAATGACTTGACCAAGATTGCTCATTAACTGACATGAACCTCTCTCTGTCATTACACTATATGTACCGTATGTCCAAACGGGTGAGCACATGGTCCATGGACCATTTCATTTCAAATTCTGTCAACTTGGAGAGAAAGCCCCAAAGACAACAAGTTGTGTTCCCTCAGAGTTGGAATGATCATAGATATAAAATGATTTATCAGTATAAATGTAATTTGTTTTCTGCTCTCTAATCGTGATTTAATTTCTTTTACTTCAGATTCTCCGAGTCATGTGAAAGCAACAGCAACAGCAACAAAGTCGGAGCAAAGAAATGCTTGAATTTCAATAATAATGAACATGACAAAGGTGAGAAATATCAAGTCTACATAGAAAGTTATTTCCTGTAGAGTGAAAGATCTAGAACCTCGCTTGTGTCACTCCTTTGGCTTCATCTGATTTAATGATTCAATTGAATGCTTGGTATGGAGAATGTGACTATCACCAAGGGGCTAGCACCCATATCCTAGTTGGATGCATACATATATTTTGAATGTTGTCCTAATCAGGGAATATGATGTGTCTCATAATTTTCAGAAATGCAACTGCCTGAGCACCATCCACAGAGGCCACAATGTGAAATGAGTAGCGGTTGTAAAGGACACCTGTCTACTGGCGAGGACATAGGTAAGATACATAGATGGATACCATTCATCTGTGTTCACTAATGCTACATACTGTGCACCACGGCATGAACAAATGTCAATGATATTTAGTAAACTGAAAGTCCTAATAGGCTCCTAATGAATATGCATCCTTGACAGAGAATTCAATTATGAATTTATACTTTAAATCTGGTTGTTATTTAAATATCATGTCTGATCTTTTCTGATTCCAAAACGGTTCTGACCCCTGGTGTGTCAGCCAAGGTGTTGTGAGAGCTCTGATGGTCAAGTCTATCCGCTGTGGAGAGAACCCATTGAACTTCATTCATGCACAATTCTTAATGAACTCAGTGCCTTACAGAAAATACTCTTGACCAACTGCAAATGGGTCTGAACTAAAATTCATTGTTTTAACTCCTAACCTAACTGAACTTATAATATGGATGGATGGTCACTGACTGTCAGCTCTCCTTTCAGAAAATGGGGACCATTTATATTGCACTAACCCCTTGCGACAACAGTCATCACACCCTCAACTCTTTGACCATGGATATTGCGACGGGATTAACTTCGAGCGTCAAAGTCCAAGAGATGAATCAGCTGCATGCAGCATCGTAAAGTCAAACTTCGAGTCCGTTCCTTTGCCGCTGGTTGGAAGGATTGACAGATACCATAAATGGTGTGAGGGCTCTGAGCAACACTATGCCAAGATTCTTCTTGAGTTAGACGAACAGCTCAAAGCCCTCTGCTCAGTAAATGATCCTTCCATCCTGCGGCAAAGGAAGTCAGTCGATGAACTCATCGATGGAACGATTATGGATAGATGTATAGAAGAAATGGAACAAAGGTATGATCCTTTTCTTAACATGTGAATATGAATGAATCACAGAGTATCATCATATCATCATCATAATTCATCATCATTATTGTATGGCATGTGTAAACCAGTTTCCGTTTTTTTCCCACTCTCAGCCATTTAAACTGTTCACACACGCTTTTCTGGGGGTGTTGGGATTGTGTTCTTGCTAGGTAACAACATTCTTTTTGATGTAGCAGGGTGCTACAATAAGTTCATTATTTGTAAGTGAGTGCATGGCCCTTGGACCTTTCCTTTACTTTCATATAGAATCAATAAAGATGAAAGGTTATGAATGGAACAGTTTGTGATGTTTTCGGCCTTGGCACAGTTTGTTGTGGAAAAAAATCATTTCATGAAAGAAATTTTATTTGATTACCGGTATGTTATTTCAGGTGTCCATTTCTAATCCAACTGTTGATGACGGTCACCAAGGGGCATTTCAAGGATGGGGTTCGCCAGGATGTGGGGCCAATAGGAGCAGTCAGCCGCGCATATTGCTAACAGATGGCAGCACAGTCTTAGCGGACCAAATGTACAGGAAATCTATTATGATCGCTGCTCGATCGATAATGACTGGGTCCGCTAGATGCATTGAATTGGGCCCTAGTGACACCTAGTGGTCAACTCGCTGACAGCTCCTATTGCCCTTATCTATAGTATAATATTACACTGCAGATGTATGCAGTTGTCCGCAGTTCAGAGGGCGATGACCCTGCTCCTCACAAAGTGTTCGCTCAATGATCAGGTAATGCATCAGTCAATTGAAAACGTTTCAACATTTCCAGCAGAGGAGTAACGGCGCTGGTTGGTTCTCTGGCCCTCCTCCCTCAATAAGCGTTTGCAGAGTCAATCTGGATACTGCACCTAGTTCGTCGGGGGTTGGCTCCATAGATGCAAGTGTTGTCGATATTTGTCGAGTTGACTGTAATTTTGGTAAGAAAACGGACGAAATTGTACGATTTTCGTGTTCTTATTTTATTCGTTTTCGTTGTGGTCGTCGACAGACGAATACAGCTCCGGACGTGCCGGGAAACAACCGAAGAGACACTTTCTGTCTTCAACATCCTCCCCCCAAAAGCCAGAATGAGCTTTACTACAAATCTTAAACCTTTCAACTATCACGGATTAACTCACTCAGTATAAACCCGATATTAGAAGAATCTCTCCTTTAAGAAAGTATTCCAAAGTAGACGTCAATAAGAATTACTCGTACGGCTAAACTCAACCACGAACGGAAAAGTCTCCTTCCAGTGAAGAATTGTATGCTAGCAGCAAATATCCCAACTCGAACAGTCCAAAGAATGAAACGCGATCACTAATCACAAGGAACAGTCTAGATCCACGCGCAGAACAGTCCACAAAAATTCAAAACGTCCATCAGAATGGTGGCATAAGATCTATAGCGACTCGAATGAAAGTCCAAAGCAATAAAAGGGCACGAGGCCAGATATGAAAGTCCAAATCAAATGAACAACTGGGCACGAGGCCAGAAATGCAAGTCCAAGAAAAACGACGCTATAACAAGCGAAGACTGTCACATAATCCAACTTAGAATTAACCCTTCTGTTGCGCTTCAAGAAGGCACAATTTCGCGATTGGACGGCGCAATACTCCACGGCTCGTCTTCACTTCGGCGCTTCGTACGTATCCATCCGGACCAGAGAATACTCGGACGACTCTGGCCAAGGGCCAAACTCCTCTTGGGGTGTTGTCCTCTGTGATTAGTACAACATCACCAGGCTCAAGGTTACGACGAGCCTGATTCCACTTCTGTCGTTGAGCAAGTAGAGGGACGTACTCCCGGATCCACCGATACCAGAATTGGTCTGTTAGAATCTGTGCTTGACGCCATCGTTTCAAGTAGATATCTCTATCGACGAAAACTCCTGGTGGAAGTGCGGCGTGAGCTTTCCCCAACAGCAGGTGGTTCGGGGTAAGCGCTTCGACATCCTGTGACGAATCTGAGACATGGGTAATCGGTCGGCTGTTTAAGACGTATTCCACTTCAACCAGCATGGTGTGTAGAACTTCCTCTTTGACAACATGGTTACCAATGGCAGCCTTGAGCGTTCGCTTGACAGAGCCGACAAGTCGCTCCCATATGCCCCCCCATGTGGCTGGCAGCAGGGGGGTTGAAGTGCCACTGGATTTGCATCTGCGAGAGTTCCGCTTCGATGTGGTGTTGATTGAAGGCATCTACAGCAGTGCGTAATTCTTTCTCCCCTGCGGTGAAATTTGAACCGTTATCCGAGTAGATGTCCTTTGGCTTGCCTCGACGGGCAATAAAGCGTCTCAGGGCCAGCAAGAAGCTGTCGGTATCGAGCGAAGGAGCCAGCTCGAGATGGATGGCTCGAGTTGACATACACGTTACAAGAAGACCCCATCTCTTCTCGATCTTTCGCAGGTTCTTCACATGCATGGGACCGAAGTAGTCTAGTCCCGAGGTGGCGAACGCTCCTGACATGTCGAAACGTGCTGATGGCAGATCAGCCATAAGTTGGGTCTCTGGCTTCACGCGTCTTTTTCGGCAGAACTGACAATCTCTCAGGATCTTCTTCACAGTTGATCTAGCTCTTGGAATCCAATAGGTCTGGCGGAGCTCATTTAACGTGTGCTCAACACCAACATGCATCAGTCTCTTGTGACAAGCCGTGACCAACAATCGAGTGACATCATGACTTCGAGGCAACAAGGTCGGGTACTTTGCATTTTCAGACAGTGGGGCGTTCCTCAAACGGCCTGCAACCTTCATGACATCATTTTCCAGAAAGGGGCTCAGCTGCAGTAGGCTACTGCTACGAGATATCTGTTTACCTGCTTTCAAAGCTGCCATCTCCTCAGGAAATGCGGCATTCTGCGCTGCCCGTAGGATCATCCTTTCGGCGAACTCCAACTCATCAACTCTGAGCTCTTGATTGGTGACGGGCATGATACGTGTACGACTATACTTGGCAACAAAATTCCTTGCAAACCGGTACACCCATGCTGTGGTTCTGCAGTAACGGGACCACGACGAGAACTTCGAAGCATCAGGAACGGTAGGCGCACTGCAGACCGCCACAGCAAACACTCTCACTTCTGGGTCATCTTCTTTTAACGATACATCTGGTACCCTGCTGGGAAATTTACTTGCAGGACCGGACAAGAATTCGGGACCCCGGAACCACCTGGACTCAGCGGACAACTGCGAGGCTGGAATACCACGAGTTCCATCGTCTGCGGGATTAAGTTCTCCTGGCACGTGTCGCCATTGTTGCGGGTCAGATGAGTCGTGTACCTCGGCGACACGGTTAGCGACAAACGTGTGAAAGCGACGACTCTCATTCTTCAAGTACCCGAGGACAACTTGGCTATCCGACCAGTATGCTATAGCGTCTGGGGTGAACGTAATCTCTCTGATGACACTCTTTGCTAGTCGTATGGCGAGAACAGCAGCTTGGAGCTCCAGCCGGAGGATGGATAATGTCTTCATCGGTGCTAATCGACTCCTACTCATGAGGAATGAACAATGGATACTTCCGTCGGCACTGGTTGAACGACAGTACGCTACCGCACACATCGCTGCCCCTGACGCATCTCCAAATACATGAAGCTCTCTTTCGACGACTTCCTGCAGACCAAGACCAAGGTAACGAGGGATCTGCAACGATTCGAGTAGGGGGAGTTCGTTCAGGAATTTCAACCATATCTTCAATTCTTCCTCTTCAATGTCTTGATCCCAATCTATCTTGAGTTGCCACAAGCGTTGGACCAGCAGCTTGCCATATAACAGGGCAGGTGCGGCCATTCCTAGCGGGTCAAATACCATGGCCAGTCTGCTCAACACACCCCGTTTGGTCGCAGTTACTTCAACTTCTCGAACACGAAAACCAATGACATCTCTCTCAGTATCCCATAGGATCCCTAACGCTTTCTCAGCTGGGAGTTGACTCTCCTGTAGGCTGACAGACGACGATCTTTCTGATGAGGGAATCTGAGCGAGGACTTCACGGGAGTTGCTGTTCCAATCTCGTAGGCGAAACCCAGCTTGGGCCAGCAGCGAAGTGATCTCTGACTGTGTACGAATGGCATCGGGGACAGCGAGAAATGCCTTCAGAAAATCGTCCATATAAAAGTTGCGAAGTACAGCTTCCTCGATATCATCGGCGGCCAAAGCATCAGTTGCGGCTTTCCTCAGAACGTAGTTGGCCAGTGTAGGTGAACACTTGGCGCCAAATATGGCAACTTGCATCTGATAAATATCTGGTGGTCTTGAAGTGTCTAAGTCGCGCCATAAGAAACTGAGAGCTGGCTGGTCCTCCTCGACAATGCGCACCTGGTGGTACATTGATTCCACATCGGCGGTAAGTGCGATTGGTCCTTCTCTGAATCTCATCAGGACTCCTGGCAAACTTTGAAGCAAATCAGGCCCAGTCAGCAACTCACTGTTAAGTGACACACCTTCATAAATCGCTGCCGCATCGAAAACAACTCTGAATTTGTTCGGCTTGTTCGGGTTCGTTACGGCGTGGTGCGGGAGGAACCAGCGTTTCGACGACCTCGATGCTTTCACTTCAGCTGGGCTCAGCTTACGGGCATAGCCTCTTTCAACATAGTTGGAGAACGTATTAGCATAGGCTTCTGCTTTCAACTGATTTCGAAACAATCCTCTCTCGGTAGACTCAAGTCGCTTGAGGGCCATCGGGTAATTATTCGGTAACTTGACATCATCACTCTTCCAGAGCAGTCCTGTCTCATACTGGACTCCGATTCTCTTAGTCGACTGCTCCAAAATATGCACTGCTCGACGATCCTCGCGAGATAACGAAACTTGACTCTCGTGCTTTGTCCCAAATGACTCCGTTGCCCACCAGTTACTCACCGATTCCTCCAATCTCTCTTCCATAGTTCTCTCAACCTGGGTGACATGAACGTGTCTGTCAGCTAGGGATGACTTCGCCGCCATTCTTCCCGAAAGTGCCCATCCAAAATCCGTACGTACAGCGATGGGTTCTGATGGCTTGCCTACCCTTGCCTCATGCTGAACGATGGCTTCATTCACGTTTGCCCCCAACAGTAGTTCAACTTGAGCAACTGACGGATATTCCACTTGGATGTCCTGCAAATGATGGAGCGGCACAGCTTGTAAATTCAATCTTGGAACGTGTAACTTCAGATCGGGAACTGACCATACTTCGTCGACGGAAATGGTTTTCCTTGTACTACCATATCCTTGAGGTGTCACCTCTATTGCGAACTTCGAGAGTTGACGTTGCTGGCCTAGCCCCGCTACGGTACCAATACTCAAAGATTCCCTGCTACCAGTAATACCAAGTCGTTCCTGGAGTTGCGTGCTGCATAACGAAGTCTGAGATCCGGGGTCGAGTAAGGCGAAGGTTCGAATCTGTCCCTTGGATCCAACGATAGCGACGGGTACGACCTGCAGGGCAACCTCACCAGGGGTGGCAGGAGTATCGACTCTCTGAGATAGGTAAGTAGAGCGAATGTCAGTTGGGTTTTCGACGTAAGTACGATTTTCAAAGGCGGGTGCTCCAGCGTTAAGGGTGCTCCCAGAGCTGGAGTTATCGACAGTTGTATTCTGAATCTGACGTGGGGGGTACACTCTGGCACTCCCATGCAATAACGTGTGATGCCTTCCGTGGCATCCCTCGATACCACAAGGTTTCTTCGATCGACAGTCACGACTCCTGTGCCCTGGACGCAGGCACAAGAAACAGAGTTTATTTTCAGCGATCATCTTTGCTCTCTCACTTGGATCCACACTTTTCAGCTTAGGGCAGTCTTCCACCTTGTGGGCTTGCTTGCAAACATAACACGGCGACTGAGGAGGTGGAGGTGGCTTAACTCCCTTTCCTTCCTGCACTGCTCCTGTCACAAGTGAAGACAAAACACCGCCCGTACGACGATCCGCGTTTGATTGTGCCGATTTCTTTCGAGACGACCCAGGGGGTGGACAGTTCAACGTAATTCGTACCTGCTTTTCCAACCAATTGTCAAAGTCTTGGAGGGTAGGACGTCGAGGGTGTAACTCAGTGGCTTCCTTACCCCATTCACGGCGGAGTTCTGGGGGTAACTTTAACACTAGACGACGGAGATTCTCAGCACTGTTTACATCCCCAATATAATTCAACTTAACGAGAGTAGTGACAGCACAATGAAGCGTGGCTTGAAATCTCTCCAGACTGGCTAACTCAAGCTGATTCATGGCAGGAAGTGTGAAAACTGACCCTAACGAAGCCTGCACGACATCTCCTTCACGGCCGAAACGATCCTTCAGTGTTTGTAAGGCTAGCGGGTACAGCTCCCCATCGAACAGCATGCCAGCTATCGTTTGTTCTGCGATACCAGTGACTGAAGACTGTAGATGCGTCATCCTTTCCGTATTCGACAGCGAAGGTTGGTCATGGACTAACGCTTTAAACAGCTCGTACCATCTCGGCCATTCCAATGTTTTCCCAGAAAACTTGGGCAGGGGAATCTTCGGAATCGATTTTTGAAATAAACTAAACTGCACCGGTTGGGTTGGAGCTTGGTCGACCCGTGGCTCCACCTTTGGAACAGTCGGGCTCGGAACTGCCTCCGTTACTATTTGCATTTGTTCACCAACCTCTTCAAGTGGGTTAACTTCATAACCTGGCTGTTCAACTTCAGCGTGATCAAGGCTGGCGATCCATTCATGAACTTTCTCCACTCCATCCATCATCGATTGTCTTTCGATTTCACACATGGGCCCACCCTGAGGAACAATCCCAGGAATGGATGTGACGGGACCACCCTGAGGAACTATCCCAGGAATGGACGTGACGGGACCACCCTGAGGAACTATCCCAGGAATGGACGTGACGGGACCACCCTGAGGAACTATCCCAGGAATGGACGTGACGGGACCACCCTGAGGAACTATCCCAGGAATGGACGTGACGGGACCACCCTGAGGAACTATCCCAGGAATGGACGTGACGGGACCACCCTGAGGAACTATCCCAGGAATGGACGTGACGGGACCACCCTGAGGAACTATCCCAGGAATGGACGTGACGGGACCACCCTGAGGAACTATCCCAGGAATGGACGTGACGGGACCACCCTGAGGAACTATCCCAGGAATGGACGTGACGGGACCACCCTGAGGAACTATCCCAGGAATGGACGTGACGGGACCACCCTGAGGAACTATCCCAGGAATGGACGTGACGGGACCACCCTGAGGAACTATCCCAGGAATGGACCGCATAGGCCTAACACTAACAGGGTTGTAGTCGGCCATATCAGTTTCGTACACCATTTCAGCTTTCTCTTGTTCTAATTTCAGCATCTGTTGCTTCAGTTTAAGTTCTTTCAACTTTAAATTGATTTCAGCTTCCTTGAATGAAATACGTGATCTGGCTGTGGCTGATGTGTTTGAACTCATCACCGAGGAAGCCGAATCTGTTTCACCAGCTCTTTGCACTAGGTATGCCCTGGTTTTATCCCACATTTGACAATGTCTACGTTCGATTTCTGCCACGTAATCTTCGGTATGGATCCCTTCTTCTCGTTCGACTGCCTCGTTGGCCTCGATAACATCATCAAATGCCGTGTCGATGTCCAGTAGCATGCGTTGTGCAGACGTTCTGCTGCCCCACGAGTCGATCAGCAGTTCAAGGCGATTGCATGCGAGCGTGAACTTACGCTTCTTATTTGCTCTATTTTGTTTTGCAGCCATCGTTACGAGTGTTCTTTCTTACCGTAATCTCATCCGGCTCGTTTGGACCAATAATGTTGTCGATATTTGTCGAGTTGACTGTAATTTTGGTAAGAAAACGGACGAAATTGTACGATTTTCGTGTTCTTATTTTATTCGTTTTCGTTGTGGTCGTCGACAGACGAATACAGCTCCGGACGTGCCGGGAAACAACCGAAGAGACACTTTCTGTCTTCAACAGCAAGGTCTTCCTCTGTTGAGATGATGCCTGCCATCTCCCCTACTCCAGCCATGGTCAGTTAGATGCTGGACCTCAAATCATATTACCGTTTGAGTTTATTTTTCAGGGACTCCGCATCTGCAACAAATTTGGGCTGACCCTTACCCCGACATCCAAGACCACGCTACTCAATGAGGCAGTCCGAGCAAGTGAAAGCGGTGTTGTTGAAATGATGCGAAAGAATCCTGTGTACAGTCTTGTTGGCGATAATTGTGACATCAGAGTTACACCGAAGTTTATAAGCAGTGATGCGCAAGTCAAAGACTCGCATTATTTCGCTTTGATGTTGGTGTTCTCTCGGATGCCGCACTTGCTCCAACAGATGTCCACCATTCCGTCAACGATCACCTTTGATGACATCCCATTGAGTCAGTTTAAGATCGACGATGACGTGATTTCTGCTCTGATGATACCGTACAAAGTTCTGTTGGGGAGGATGTGTGCACGCAACCTAAAATACTTCAAATGGATGGAGTCGATCTTGCCCAAACATATTCCTCACATGTACTCTGATGTCATGGCAAAGAAATCTGAGCGATTTCCACTTGGTATGTATGACATTATAGTTCCCAATTCTCAAATACTATGTTTGTCCGTATGGGGTTAGCTCTGGTATGTCAGTGATCCCAGAAATCTGGCCTATGTATGCCAAGAAAATTCTATCAATCAATCAATCAAAATCGGCGTCATGGTCCTTTTTAGGAGCTTCATTGCTTTTGAATAACATAGCAATCAAATTTCAAATAATACAGAAAAGACTTGTACATTTTTCTGGGAATCACTAATTGGATCAATTTCACGATAAATACCATTAAGAAAGTAGTACCCAGTTGCGTGAAACTTATCAAATTTCCTCTGTCTTACTTTTCAGAAGTCATCTTGAAAAACGAAGCGAAATACGAAGATTGCTTTGGCATATTGGACGAGTCCACCAACGCCATTTACAAGTTCTCTCAGAGAGCATGCGGTTAGTACTGGTACACTAATGGTTCTGTTTTAACTGTCATTTCGTTGATAGACCATGCAAAAGTGCTAAGGGTCCATATCTCATTTATCACCTGCCTTTGTTCCATCCCAGGACCAAACTATAGTAGCATTATGAACCAAATCTGTGATAATGGACCCTTATCCACTTTTGCATGGTCTATCCGTGAAATGACAGTTACATGTAAATACATGTACTGAATGAATAACACTTCAGTATATATTTAGTTGGAAACTGTTGGCAGCCTACAGTGATCTTTTATGTGAGACATTACTTACTTGTGTATTTGCAGGTAAGGAACCCAACGACCCGGTGCCCTTCTATGGGGATCAGTTGACGCGTGTTCGTCTGCAGGGAGCGAAAGGGCTACGAGTTATGTCTCCTTCTCCGCGGAAACGTTTCGACAAAGTAGGTCCCTTCATATGTACGCTATGGCACGTCAAACAGGACTTTTTACATGTAAGTATATTGAGCATGTGTAGCAATTGAGAGGGATTAGCTCTGGGGCTGAGGTACTGCTCTTTTAATCATGTGATGTTGAATGTGAATTGATTCATAATTTGCTACTCCAGGTAAGATCAGTTCATTGACTCGGTCAGGTATGTCATTTCTATTTTTACATTTCATTTACTGATGGTTAGCACTGGTCCTTTTCCCTGTCTTCTGCACCCTCAGTTTTCTTTACCGTGCTACCTCATTAGCATTGGCGATGTGTCTTTTGCCCCCCCAGATTTATTCGACATCACCGTGCTACCTCATTAGCATTGGCGATGTGTCTTCTGCACCCCCAGATTTATTCGACATCACCGTGCTACCTCATTAGCATTGGCGATGTGTCTTCTGCACCCTGAGTTTTGCTACATCTTGCAACCCTTTATTGACATTTGTGATGCTTGGTAGAAATTGCATGAGTAATTTGTTGCATTAGCATATAGAATTGATATTTATCTATGGTACTGTAGCTCTAGAGTCTAGTTTTGTCTTATTGGTTTCTGTTTTTTGCTGCACTTCAAAGATGGATAGTGGATTGGATCAATGGATATTCATTCAGGTTGATAACTATCACGGATCAGAGTTTATGAATTTGTTGTACTGGTTCACCAGGATGGTTTACTTGTATGTACAATGATTCAGGATGTGGACGTTCTACTGTAGCCAATGGTTATATTCTGTGGAACTTTTAAGGATTGAACATTGGATACATACAGAGGCAGGCTACATGTAAGTTGGATGTCTTCAGGATTTCTGGACAGCTTTCCTTCCACAAACTGTGTGTTGCTGCTCCTTTAATTCAATTGGACAGTAACATATGGTGAATTTGGAAGTGATTGCACTTTCTTCCATCTTGACATATCAAGGCCTCCGGTCACTCCACTTTCGGATTTTATGCTCAGGGAGATTCGGACTGACTGAAAACCCCTTGTTAGTGCATGCAAGATGACTCTCTTCATTATTTGAATTCTTTATATGGGATAAAATCTTGAAGGCTTGATGTCTTCAGGATCACTGGACATTGTCATCACACACTCAATATGAACTGTTAATTGGTATGGATTTCAAGGATACCAAACACCTGTGCTAAGGGGACTTGATCCTGCTATGGGATACCACGCAGTAACAATTGCAGGTTACTATGTTCTGAATTTCTCCGGGGAATTTATTTCTAATTGCTGAAATGTTTCAAGTGCCATGCCAGGACGTGTATGATGTGAATTAATTCATGTATATTAGTTTTCACCATGTAAGTTGGATGGTACACTTATTCAACCTCACCTCCAACAGTAACAGTTTATTCCAATTCATTCGATTTCAGAAAGCTTACAAGTGCCTTTACAAGGATAACACCTCCAGAGACCCAGGAACGTTGAACTTCTACAAGATCTTCCTTCGTTTATCTGATGTCAACGGCAAGGTGAAGTCCAATTATACGGCCCACGAAGGACTGCTTTTACTTGTAGGAGAACATCTGATGATGAGACAGGTCATGTCATTCCTAGGCATGAGGACAACAGAAGACAGACCCGGCATCTTCCCTGAGAATATCCAAAATCTGTCAAGACAAAGGAAGAGGGAACTTGCAGATCAAGCTCTCATGGGGACACTGGAACATTTCAAGTATGGTCAGTTCCACAGAGATGAGGGTGATGAAGCAGATGATTTAGGAAAGTACTCAAAAAATCTGTGTCACTGGGCCATGCAGCTCATGAATTTAAACGATTCTGCGAAGGAGGGTGATATGAATAGAACAATCTGTAGCATGAAAGCATGCATTCCGTACTTTTATTCTCACTCGAAACTAAGCAAGTACTTCGTCGAGTGCTTGGACATTCTCCTCAAAACTGAGCATTTGACATCGGAGAAAACCCGCATGCGGTTACTGGAGGGCTCATTTATCAACATCAGAGGGGGCCCTGGCAACAACATCGAGACAGATCTTGCGATGGAGCATACCATCAGAAACAAGAAGGACTTGATTCGGAGTTTGAAGTCCAACAAGGATGAGCGATCAATCCTAAGAGTCACAGGAGCTGCTGATGCTGTGTCCACTCTTGAGGAGAATGTGTGCGCAGCAGTGGGGACACACCTACGCCACGGCCGTCATAGTCGGAAGGTTCCCCTGTTGATGCTGAAAAAGTAAAGACGAAATTAGCTGAGCTGAAGCCCTTCAGCAACACCAACAGGCAGTTCCGGGCCATGCCAGCGGTGCAGTCCAGCCCTCTCAAAAAGATAGATGAAGAAGACCTAGATGCCTCAATCAAACGAGTTGTTGCCCATCTCCACAGGGGATTAGCTGTCGAAATTGATTCGGAGGATGTGGAGGAGGATGTACTTCTTCATCAGGAGGGACTTCCAGCAATTTAGAGGGACAGAATACTGAAGTTAATCTGTAAATGTTCATGCATACGGTTTTGGGGATGAATTAGATTTGAATTGATGGTGGTACCAGCAGCACATGATTACCTGAAGACAAGTTTACATACATGTAGGTGTGGTATGGTACTTTATGTATTAGCTTAACAGTAGTCAGGTAGCAGTAAAGTCTCAATTAATTTAACAATAATGCCATAATAATCAATATTCAGCAAAAAATTTATTCTTTTTTTTTAAGTAAATGCATTGTAGAACACAGACTTATTTTATGCTCAATAAAATCTTGATGGAAGATTAAAAACAAAATGAAATGGTCCATGGACCATGTGCTCACCGGGTTGGACATAACAGTCTAATGACAGAGTGATGAGCAATCTGGGTAAAGTCAATCCCAAGTAGGTGACGATTTTCGGTTTACGCCACCTGGCGGCCATATTGGATATCCGATTGGGCCAGAACTTCACATGCACATAAAGGTCATCTGCAGAGGGCCACATAGCACATTGGAGCGCTTTGGGTCAAGTCGTCCCTGAGTTACAGCACTTTGATGATTTTCGGGTTACGCCACCTGGTGGCCATATTGGATGTCCGATCAGGCCGAAACTTCACATGCACATAAAGGTCATCTGCAGGGAGCCACATAGCAAATTGGAGCACTTTGGGTCAAGTCGTTGCTGAGTTACAGCACTTTGATGATTTTTGGGTTACGCCACCTGGTGGCCATCTTGGAAGTCAAATCAGTCCGAAATTCGACATGCATGTAAAGGTCATCTAGAGGGACGTAAATATCAAATTTGAGCACTCCACGTCAAGTCGTTCCTGAGTAATAGCAGTTACTTGATTTTCAGGTTACGCCACCTGGCGGCCATATTGGATGTCCAATCGGGCCGAAACTTGGTATTTTTAAAGGTACCCCTCCAATGCATGTTTATGCAAGATATGAAGTTGCTTGATGAAATAATGACAAACTGTGGCAGGTTCGTCACTTTTGTCGAACTTTGACCTCTGTGACCTTGAAAAGTAGGTCAAATCAAAAACCCGTTATATATGTTATGTATCCTTATTAGATACACCTATGATAAAAATTTGGAGAAGATCTAGTCATTAGTTCAGGAGTTATTGCACTTTTTGTGTTTTCGGTTTCCGCCACCTGGTGGCCAAGCTAAGAGTCGAATCGGACCGAAACTTGGTGTCATGGGTCATCTGACCTAGGGGTATATATGTACCAAGTTTCAGATCAATAGCTCTGGCGGTTACGAAACGTGCCCTGCTAACGGAACACGACGACGACGACGGACGACGACGGACGACGGACGCACAACCATTGTATAAGCTCACCACGGTGAGCTAAAAAGCCATGTCAACAAGTTGCGGTTAGTTCAAGGTAGGGTGAGATGAAGTATAAAGCAATATGACTAGAAATGACTAGATTATTCAACAAACCGGAAAATAAAATACTCGTGAAGATATCAAGGTTTACACTACACTACACTAATAATATTAGTACATACTGCCGTCCTGAAAAGCTAATACTGTAGAATTTGCTAATTGTGGCCACGCCCTGGTAAAGAGTTATTTGACAATAACGAATGATAGGTTGAGTCAAAATTTCCAAAAATGATCAATTAACGCAACAATATTTTCTGAACTCAGATCATGTAGAGACCTCACCAAGGTAATCAATCTCTGTCATGCCTGTATCAAAAATCACATTGGTATGATATCACAGAAACAAATAAGTGATCACAGCGGAAACACCCAACCAGCCAACCAGCCAGAATTAAAGAGTAACAGTTTCTTTACCAACTGGATATGCTAAATCCATCATTTTCCCATGCATCACCAGGGTCATTCAAAATTTCATTTGAAATAGTAAATTTCGGTATCAATAAATCTGATGCTGTTGTTTTGATGATGTTCACACTAGGTACAATTGCAACAACATGAATCACGGTCAACATCAGATTCATATATATCAAATTCTGCCAACATTGCCAAACGCAAGCACTGATTGGTTGTGCAGTAGGTCCTGACTTCATCTGTCATTCCTACAACATTTTTGGCAATGTCATTATTGTTGTAGTGAATGACAGATGAAGCAGCCTGACCTAACCGTCCTGCACGACCAATCTGCTGAACAATCTCTGTTAGGGTTTTAGGTGGTCTGCCATGAATGACCCTGGTGATGCATGGGGAGTCAAAACCCATCCCAATGGTGGAGGTACAAAAGACCATGCGAAACTGTGGATTCAGTTTCTTTAGTTCCTCCAACACATACGCAATAACCTCTGGGTCCTGGTCAGAAAAAATAAACGCATACTTCGTAGCTTTGAGCTCAGGCCTACCAAACATGGACACAGCATAGGCCTGAGCTTCAAAGGACCATGCCAAAGGCAAGTAGCAAAGGGTGACTGGCATGGCTGGCCCATCATCCCGCAGCTCCTCCAAAAGAGGAAGATAAATCCCTTCTCCACATGCAACAGAATCATAATTGGATTTCTTCTTCCTGACTGACAAAAAAATGTTCGTCTTGTCTGGGCTTTCCCTGATGATCTTCGGCTGCAGCATTCCACACTTCTTCGGCACATCTTTTAATCCTGATTTTGTAATTGTGGCACTAAAACCAATGGTAATGTTGACCTCCAGGAGCGATGGTAACACTGACAACGTTCCAAAGCTAGATCGAAAATTTCCCCTGAAAATAAGAATGAAATGTTTAGGCACATGTCAATCAATCTCTTTCTTCTTTCTCAATGAATTGTTTCCAGCAGAAGAATCAGTTCCAGGACCAAGTTCCTCACTCACACTCACAGAGTTTAGTGTTCGACTGGATACTGGCTACCTTCTGTTGAGGAGGCTGCCAAGAGGGGAGATAATTATAAGAGATGGGAGAGATTGTACGTTATTGCACTGATATTTCAGTCTCAAACATGATTTCAATACTGATATATATGTCTTCTTACCACTTCTCCACTGTATGACACTCATCAACAACCAAGATTGACACCTTTTTTATGAAGACGGGTGAATCGAGGAGGGTCTGACCATTCGAAGATACCATGATGCCTTCTGGGTGCGACAGAATGAGTCTGAACCTGCCACCTATAACATCGTCTACGGTTGCTGGTTTTTCAATTAGCTGAAAAGGAGATAGTTTTCATTGTAGTATTGATGAGCCTGCTCTACTACATACGAGTACAATGCTACAACATACACAGCTGATACATGTACATGTCATAATATACCTAGGCCTTAGGCACCTATAGGCCCTACCCTAGGCTACACACCTTTCCATCATCATCTGCAACACAGGTTCTGATCATCCCCTTGATGCTGATACTGCATGCTGATACTCCTCGGGCCGTAAGTGACTTTAATTGATCAAACTGTATCGTATTTAGCGGTACAATAACTAAGGTAACACTGGTACTGCCAAGTTTCTTGTCCAAAAGTGGACCACACAAGTGGAATATTATGGATTTGCCATATCCAGTTGGTAAAGAAACGATAAGATCGGATGTCTCTTCATATATGTGTTGCAAAGCCTCGATTTGTTTATCTTTAAGAGTCAGGGTATCATCGTATTCCGTCAAAATCTCAGAGAGATGGTGAGAAAACATAGAATTTTTGGAAACTGAATCACAATTTGGCTGATTTGAGGGGGGCGCCATTTTGACTACACAAACGCCATGAACGCCACAACAATAGTATCACATGACCAAGAAGTAGAAATTCATGCGCGGCCTCTACGTGGGTCATGTGACAGTCATGTGATCAGCCGGTGGACAAAATGTTGGACCACTTATTGCAGTGTCTGTAGAGTAAGCTAAGTCCGACAGACGGCGTCGCTATCAGACACTGGGGAGCAGTGTGACACAGAGGCTGCCGCGGTCGGTGCCGCGGTCGCGGTCGCAGTCGCGGTCGCGCTCTGTATAAACGGGCCTTAAGAACGCAGCGTCACCACGACGTCGAGCATGACGCTGCAGCGTCACTCGCCGCAGCGGGGTTTTCGCTGACGTCATCTCATCTCGGATCAAACTGTGACGCCACGCACACCACGTTTAGGTCCTCTGGCAAATCAGACTCAGAGATCGAAATGAATTTGGTCCGGTGCCATGATGTAGGCCTACCCGTAAAATGACACGCACATTTGTCTGAAATCAATAACATTTAAATGGTCATGACCCGACAAGTTTACCAATTGTGAAATTTAGTAGGCCTAACTTTGAAAACAATAACCCCCTGCTCTTGGCTGTCGCGAAACACACAATCGCACTGTAAAGCCATGTACATCTACATCATAAATAATGTAGGCCTACACTGTAAATGACGCATGTTCAGTCCCAATCAATATCAGTTTCTACATCGCCCTAACATATTTACAAAATTCAGAATTTTCAAAGGCGGTCTTCAAATTGACTCACAAGTCAATTTCTAGTTTTCATTGGTATTACTACGATCCATTTCTATTCATTGCCCGATGTAGCAGGAATAATAGGGAGGTTTAGAAATCAAACGATCAACCTAAACTTTACGACAACATTATTTTTATACTGCACACTCACCAGATTTTATATTACATTTTCAGTATAAAAATAACGTTGTCGTTAACGTTTACGTTTGTCGTTTGATTTCTAAACCTCTCTAATATCCCTTAAAACGGTACTGGGTGCTAATGAGTTCATCATTACCACTACCATCACCACAACGCTTTCAGACTGATCCTTAATTAATTACAATGTACTGGTTTTTCACAGGTATTATTGTCAATTTCATGGTATTACATCTTCGATGATCGAAGGCCGATCTGCTCACCACTAGCCTACGTTACATCGCACATCACCCTTCGAGAAAGTGACCGGTCCACGGCGTATCTGCCGCCTCGAGAAGAAGAGGCCAATCAGAATCGGTGTTTTTCTGCCTGTAAGTGACGCTCCTCTGTTTGATAACTCTATTTTTAAGTTTCTGAACAGTCCACTTTCCATACTCTGCCATGTTGCAAACAGTAACAATAGGATTTATAGTGCAGAAGAGCCACCTGGTGGTGTAGTTTTCCCTGGATAGCCCCATTGGGATGATCATGACAAAACTTTAGCAATATTCTTCCCAAAGTCTGGTAAAACTAAACTTTCCCGTCAGGCCGTTTATTCGAGGCTGATAAGCTGAAGTTAATTCATGCACTGCCTGCATGTCATCAAGGCGCTTGCTCAAAATTTTATTAGAGAACTCTTTACGTTGGTCGCGTATTATTACAGAGTTTAAGAGGGTCACACGCTAACGATAATGTTTATGTTAACGCTATTTCTTGCACGTATTTTACGTACAAAAAATATTGTTCAGGTAAATGTTATCGTTAGCGTGTGATCTCTTAAGCCCCCTATTAGGAAGTTTAGAAATCAAATCATAAACATTAACTTCACGACAACGTTATTTTTTGTACCGAAAATGCAGTATATAATCTAGTGAATTTGCAGTATGAAAAATAACGTTGTCGTAAAGTTAACGTTTATCGTTTGATTTCTTATACTCCCTATTACCTTGGGGCGGCCATGTCTGCAATTATTATAATACAACTAGGCAGTTATCATAACTTTACAGTGATCATGTTACGTGATGTAGATATTGAAAAGTCATCCCCTTTTGACCTGAGGAGACACACAGACAAAACAGCTGATCCTGCGTGCAGGTATTGATTAGGAAATATCAAAAGTCTGACCCCAGCGATTACGTGCTTCACAAACTGACGATGAAAACAGAAAACTGTTACTCGATCGCAATACGTTTGAGATACACTGTATTCCACCAGAGATACAGCTTCACCTTAGTGATATTGCAGTTTCTGAAGAATGAGATTACACCCACTTCCCACTGAAATTTCCAGGTTTCGTCCATGAACAGGCTTCTCCTGACCCTGGGTTTGATGCTACTTGAAATATGGATACACTTCCGATCAGGCTTAGGGCCGTATGCTCGGGTGGGACTTTAGCATAAAGTATAGCTGAAGTTATACATTCTCTTTGCTTGAAGCATTGAGAAAAGTCGGACTTTAATGAAAGTGTGGCTGAAGTCCGACCCGAGCAAACGGCCGTTAAGCGGAGTTATCTGGTGAGCAAAAAGTCAGTCGAGACCGTTTGCTCAGCAGATATTTTTCGGTGAGTATTCTGCCTCGCAAGGCCTTGAGGTGAATATTCGACATTGATATTTTTCGCCTCGTGAGGCCAAAACCTCATCGTGTGCGCGCTACTTGAGCAACGTGCTGAGGGCAGAAAGGGGCTGGGCAAAAATGAAGGGTTGTTACAAGTTCGGCATAACTCTGAAACTACAGTTTCGATTTGCTTGAAACTTGCACAGATGATGCTTTGTACTGAATGATTAACAACTATGATGACACAAAAACAAATGCATTACTCTTTCCTAATTAGGGAGACAATGCCTGATTTCAGTGGCCTAGAACGACGAGAAATAGTCATTATTTCACCTCAGAATTTCACACAGGCCTATGTCACGTAAAATGCTAACAAGGTTGTGTGATATGAGTTGATGATTTTAATTGTTTTCTGCAAAAAATGTATTTTAGATTTTTGGTTCAAATGCCTTGCCTCTGCAAGTTAAGCAAGCTTTTACAAAAGCCATTCAAACCAATATGAAAACTGACCACAGGCCTGGGAACCACTGATTCACCCACAATGACTCAATCAAACAATACACTGAGAGTACATTTCACATGAATTACCTTCAAATGGAATGTTGTTAGCACGCATGACATAAGGGTCATTTGTCCAACCATTCTACTGTTGGTTGCATGTGTGATGTCATGTTCCTTGGTTTCAGATCTATTGAATGTACCATTATGCCACGCTGTAATGCTTGCTAATACAAGCTGAAATACTTTAGACCAACAACATTCCAACCTGAGGTGATTCATGTGAAGTGTGCATTTTCTGCTGTCAGTGCACAGTTCCATTGGGTCATTTTGGATGACATCATTGGTTCCCAGGCCTGTGGTCAGTTTCACTGGTTGAATGGCTTTGTAAAAGCTTGCTCAACTTGCAGTGTACGGCATGTGAACCAGACGTCTAAAGTACCATTTTTTGTAGAAAATAATCAAAATAATTAACAGATATCACACCTACTTGTTAGCATTTTATGTGACACAGGCACATGTGAAATTCTGTGGTGAAAGAATGACCACCGTGGAGGATCGCGATACCATACAGCCGCGTCATTCTACATGAAATTCATCCGTGAATGCAGTACTTTTGTGAGGGGAATTGCAGAAAAACGACACACGATATGCCTTATATGAAACATCCAAAAGAAAGTTTACATTTACAGTCACCAGATGAAATGAATAAAAACAAGTTTTTTTTGTCCACAACCTGTCTATTTGGACGAGAATCTGCCGAATGTCACCAGCAGTGACCGCCTTGTGCAACACCCCATCGATGACGTAGCGACGTCACAGCGTCACAATGGAGGGTGCCGCTTTCTTCCATATCTTCCGCGGACTCGTATTTTCAGCATAGATTTTTACAATGATGCCGAATAGTTTGTCCATCCTTTTGCATTTCATCTGGTGACTGTAAACGTAAACTTTCTTCTGGATGTTTCATATATGGCATATCGTGTGTCGTTTTTCTGCAATTCCCCTCACAAAAGTACTGCATTCACGGATGAATTTCATGCAGAATGACGCGGCGAGATGGCGGACCTCCGCGGCTGTATGGTATCGCGATTCCCCAGGGTGATGACTATTCCTCATCTTTCTAGGCCTCTGATATCTGGCATTGTCTCCCTAATTTAATTAGCAAAGAGCAATGCAATTGTTTTTGTGCCATCATAATTGTAAATCATTCAGTACAAAGCACCATCTGTGCAAGTTTCAAGCAAATCGAAACAGTAGTTTCAGAGTTATGCCGAACTTGTAACAACCCTTCATTTCTGCCCAGCCCCTTTCAGATGGCCAATGAAAACGCTTCCACCGTTCACACGCCTTCAAGATGACTGTGCCAAACGGAATAGCAGACATGCATGAAACGGAATACGTTGAATTAGAAGTAGGCTAAATGTGGTTGAACGAAAAGTCTTCTTTCTATTGTCGATCACTTCAGATTTATGTCGATCACTTCAGATTTATTCCACTTCAGTGGAATAAAACTGTGAAATACTATTCAATAAGTAAAAAATTTACAGCAAATAATTATATATTTTACTTCTTGAACCTAAGTAGGGCCGAATCGGTTAATGTCGTCCTGGGTACAACAGAAATATACCCATGTTCAATGTCGTCCTACAAAACTATACCCTGGGTATAGTTCGATCTACAAAAGTATACGCAGTACCGTAGTTTTGAGCCTAGGTACGAGTTAGGAATGTATGGCTGCCATTTTGTTTCTCGCTTCAACTGAGACGACAGTTTTGCAATCAACATCGTCAAAATACCAGTCAATATTGTCGACTTTTGTGCTCATCGATAGCATGGGTCAACTGTTAACATTTGTCTTAACACAATGGTCCAAATTATCGCAAGTTAAGCTCATCTACGTCCGCATCGACATTACATCAGCTTTGCGGATTTGAGTGACGATAAACGGCACGAAAAATTCTTTGATGACTGTCGGTACGATGTATTAAAATGGTGCCCGTCGTGTCGGGCGCTGTGTTTTTCGACTTGTCATCATTGTGCACGGTCATGTGGCATTTGCAAGAACAATCTCGTCTTCAGGTGCTGTATCCAATCATCGGTATACTTTTGTAGATCGAACTATACCCAGGGTATAGTTTTGTAGGACGATATTGAACCTGGGTATATTTCTGTTATACCCAGGACGACATTAACCGATTCGGCCAAAGTAGGCAATTTCAGGGTCTTGAATAAATTCCGCTCTAGCTTGCCATACATCTCAAGCCCTTGCGAGGCAGATAACTCACCGAAAAAATACGCGCACGCACACAGCGAGCTACCTGCTGAGCAAACGGTCTCGACTGACTTTTTGCTCGGCAGGTAGCTGAAGGGTGCGGCAGGCTTTAAACTAGACTTACGACATGACCTAATATGTCTTCCTTAGCCAAATCAGGTAACTTACTTGCATACAATAATCATGATTAAAGCTGACGGGAACGAACAAAAAGCCATCATGCGACGACGAAGAGAATTGCAAACGCCCATTGCAAACACCTCAAACGAAGGCTCAGAACATGAAAGACCCAACGAGGCCAGGAGGGCGCCACCTTATTTGACTTTCGGCTTTCGAGGTGTCAACATGCTCCGGTGAGCTCCTGCTTAACACTTTTTTTGAAAGAAAAAAGTTTGACCCAGCTGGCAATCGAACCCGCGCCTTGTTATCTCTGTTCCACCGTCTTCCCCATTCGGCCACCGAACTTGTTGAAGACTTCTCATGTTTTCTCTTATTCGCAGTACCTATAATTACCCAAGTCGAAGGCCTACGTTTATGACAAACACAAATCATGTCCATGTCAGCTGCCTCGTTGGCCGAGTGGATAGAGTGGTGGATTACAAATCAGAAGTTCGACGGTTCGAATCCCGTCTAAATTACTTCAATTTTTTCTTTGAGTAGTTGAAGAGGCATCCGGAAATGTTGACAGCTCTGTTGCCCGAAGACAAATAAGGTGGCGCCCTCCTGGCCTCGTTGGGTCTATCATCTTCTCAGCCTTCGTTTGAGGTGTTTGCAGGGCGTTAGCATTTCTCTTGCTCGTCGCATGGGGGCTTTTCGTTCATGCAGTTCAGCTTTAAGGCAAATAAGGTGGTGCCCTCCTGGGTCCATATTCATAAACATAGTCGAAGTATGATACTTATCTTTTGTGTTGAACAAAAGATAAGTGTCACACTTAGACTTAAGTAGTTTCATGAATATGGGCCCTGAGCCTCGAGAGGTCTATCATGTTCTGAGCGTTTGTTTGATGGGTTTGCAGGCGTTTGCAATTCTCTTGCTCGTCGCATGGGAGCTTTTTGTTCGTTCACGTTAGACTGGTTCCCGGTCTTCTGGGCAGCTTGCATTCGAAGACCGGCGAAATCAAATGATTTTACGGCGGAATTCCGACGGAGTGACGTCATTACAGCTCCAAGAGCAATAGACCGACACATAGCTAAATATAGACCAGCGGGCGCCATGATGGTTTTATGCATTTGCTTGCGTCTGTCCTAGTATTTTTAATCAGGACAGTGTTCGGTCTAGTTCACGTCAGCTTTAAATCTACATGAAATAGAGGTTTGTGCAGAGTCAACTTCCCATAACGTAGTCTGAAGTTCAGTCACTACTAGTAAATCAAGGATTTAGCTAAAATTTCTTTATTATTGGTGCAGACGGTCCTTTTGGTTGACCAAATGTGAGCTGATCTAGGAAAACCTGTCGGATGTCGCTGAATGATCAACAGGGGCTGTCAGATTACCTGTGCATTGATCTGCTACAATTTACCTAGTACATTTCAGCTATTGAAATGTGCGGGTTTACCAAAGCCATTAACATTTTTCTCAAATGCGATGTCCGACTGGTTTTCCAACACCGCCTTGCAAATATCGAAAAGGCCTATATTGTCCAAGCAAGCGATTTTTTATGAGTCTGACGTTAACTCAACTGTTTTTTCCAGCGAGAACTCATAAACTACAGGCGAATCATCTATTTAGGATGATCGGGTGCATTCGAGTTTTTTTGAGAATGAGGTCAATTCCTAAAGTCTTTGTCTCTCCAACTATAGGCATTGAATTTGATAGTCATCAATTTGTTTTGATCTAGATCATGTGGCAGTGATATTGTTTGCTACAATGTCAAGACCAAGCTAGGCCTACACAAAAAAAAATTAGACACTCTTTATGTATCACTTTCCCGGGCAACATTTTCAGTAATCTGAGCGCAAGACGAAACTTCAGTGGTTCGATAGGAGTAAGCTCACTCTCATCCATTACTGCCCTCCCCGCCTTGGGCTTGAAATTTTAGTGACCACCATTTAACTAAGTAATCACTTGTTATTAGGTAACCTTATCCTAAACTTTCTCTGCCGAGTCGTTGCCAAGTTTTAAAGTCCCCAAAGCAGATTTCAGACGACGTCGTTTGTGCGGCACTCAGCGGATTCCTCGTAATATGTTCTTAAGATGTATTCAGATTCTTCCCAAACCTTCAGTGAGCTACAGGACCAATATCCGAAGCCTTGTGAGAATAGCTGGACGACCCGGCCTTCTGGATACAGACCGCCCGAGCCATCCTAAGTTCATCGAGGGTTTTACACAGAATTTCCCGTACAGAATTGACGGATCAGGTGTCGAAAAACAACAAGTGGAGGATTATGCGAGAGATATGCGATCGAAATTTGATGAAATCCTCCTCGAGCATGGTGTGATTCAGATACGAGGTTTGCCTCTGGAGTCCCCTCATGATTTCTCCCAATTCTTTCATGCCCTCGGACATGAACCCATGCTTTACTCTGGTGGTTCTGCATCGCGTACAGAACATGCACCGATGGTACTGAACACAACGAAGGGTGAAACGGATCAACACTGTATTGAGCCACACCTCGAGCTGTCGTATTTTCCCAGATACCCTCACTTGGTAAGTGATTGAAGAATGATTTCACATTTCTCTCCTTGTTGCTGAGAGAGTATAATACTCGACGTAGGCTACAGCCAATTATTTTAGTCCACAAAAATCGACATGCCTGTTCGTAGTTCGAGAGGCCCATTTGGTACGTACATTCAAATGCACTTCCTTCACCGTCATTGAAATTGGGATTGGAAGCTATTAAAGGACCACAGTATTGCTTCCCAATCCTGCGTTACACCTACCCGCGTTAAGGGGGAGACCTATATTAACGACTTGGTAAACTACCGCATGCAACTAGTCTCGCGCAGCCAGCCGTTTCGTTCCGCAGTACTGCTACACAAACTTGTTCGATCCCCAGCGGCTGGGTGACCGAGACTGTAATCATACATTCTCCAACACTGGGGCGAAAGGCTTAACTACAGTATTGGAGCATGGTGCCGGTGGCGCCGGCTGTCGACAGAAAGATGCAATACAGTGGTCCTTTAATAGTAGATTTTACTGTACATGATGACGAGATAATTCTGACACTTGCCCTAAAGGCACCCATACATGTGCAATATTATTGCACAATATTAGGATCAGAATGGGCAATATTATTGTCAATCTTTCTTCTGCCCCTCATGCCAGAAGCACATGCCCCTATTTTGGGCCCCATATTGTGCAATATAATATTGATCAAACCCTTGTGTACGAAAAGCAGTGCAAGGGGTCACACTACTACATTGTAGTTACGTAGCCTGGCGACAGGCACGCTGCATGCACTGACCTTCGGTCATTTCTGTATTGGCACAGTGTGGAGGCGCGAAAATGACGTCACTTAATGGAGCCTGCGCCATCTGTAGCCGTACTAAGAACTAACGAAAACACGGGGATTTCGAAAAGCAGGGCGAGCTTGCCGTGTCTCAAAAACCCGTGTTTCCGGAAATTCATAGGTGTGACCGCCAAAAACCTGGGGATTTTATGTTGTGTAACCACGGCTACTGGAATATACTGTATTCCCTGCAATAGGCGGCCGCGGCGGGAAACCGAATTCATGCGAGATCATTGATTATACATGTTGGGTTGGAATACGTAATGTAGAAAACACGGATAAATGAAACACGACGTCTGATGGCAATGACTATTGTCGGATTTCTAGGCCTATAGTTCCTTCATGAATGGCTGCAATTTTGTTCATTTTTCTTTCGTTGTAAATGAAATAACACCGGGTCTCTTTTCTGTTACGCACGTCTGGTATGTCCATTACGACACCAACTCGAATCAGGCCTATTCAACTCGAGGATTTCGAATTCCCCATTGACTAACCAACACGTATAATCAATGATCTTGCGAGAATTCGGTTTCCCGCCGATGCCACTTATTGCAGGGAATACAGTGCATTGTAGTGTCCTTAAGGCTGGGGGCTACCTATGCCGACTTTATTGACGCTCTTTGAAAACAAGCGTCCTAACATATTCATGACAAAAAGTAACAAACTGATGTTAACGAAATGTTTTAGCTACAACCTTTAGGCTCCCGTTCTGTGAAAGAATTGTTCATTTTGACTAATTACGATGGAGTTAATTAAGTTATAACAGGTTGTCAAAATTTGAGTTCGCAAACAATTTTGCAGACTTGGGATGCGACACATCAGTTTCCCACATAGTCTGTAAGGTACAAGCCTGATGCCTGTAGGGCGTAACGATCCGTTTTTTACGAAAGTACTTTCCGTTTAATTGGTATAAACTAATTAATGCCAAAAAAGGGCTCTATTTACAGTTTTTGAAATATTTCATATTCCCGACCAACTATTCAAAAAAGGCGATCGTGTTGCCCTAGAATGCACATATGGCAATAACATCCAAAAGAAATTTTTCAAATATATGCGTCCACAAATGAGAAAACTTGTTTTGCAAATTTGAAAAATTCCATACCACTCGCCAGTTACTTCTTTGTTATGTAGATTTGCATAATTCGCGCCATTTGAGTAAACTCTGTTCGGCCACTTGTGACCAAAGCACCAGTGACAGAGCTGAACAATACCCGCAGTGGACACAAAAGATTTAGGGTCGGCACGTACACTGAAGATTGGTTTTCGAAAACAGTATACCAGGGTGAGCGGATTTAATCTGAATGTGAATGACTGGTCGCACAAAGGCCAGTTCCGTGGATTGCCACTAGGGAATGAGCTCAGCTATAGGTAGCCCCCAACCTTAAGCGGCAAATCCACTGACGCCCGGCGGCGATTTTGGCTTGAGACGGGGTTGTGATCACCTTACTGGTTCACGTGGTGACTATTTTCATACCGGTTTTGCCCGATTCACTCTTCGACCGCGCGGTTATTCACGTTAGCCTAACCAGGGCTTAGCACTCACGCAGGAAACTTTCATTGTGAGGTTGAAGATTGAAAACCAATAAAATCGGATAACTTTCGATAAAGATGAACTTTTAGTGAATAACCTTAATAAGTTAAAAGTAGATATCCATTTGCTGCTTCGTATTTCTTCTGGGGCCAAAAGACTCATTAGTTAACCTGAAAGTTGCGTTTATGACCCTGCACAGTGAAACCTGTAGTGTATACAAAACCCGCCGTGGGCGCAGCCATCTTTGATGCAATGCATTATGTCCATAAATTAGCCAGGACTCTGTATAAGAATGCGAAAAAATTGTCAAATATTTCCTAAAATCTCTCGTAGTGCTGGTGGTAGTGTTATGGACATCCAGGCGTGTCACTGAAACGGTGTTGTCTTCGAAGGTATAAAACAAGCATTTTTCTATCAGGCCCACAAACGTTTCTTGACAAAGAATCTTTTAAACCAGCTGACATTATACCGTACATTCTTAGTGGCCTGGACCCAATAAGGAGGTTTTTATTTCAATCAGGCATTACTTCTAGTATGCGCGCGTCAGCAACTTCAACTTTGTTGTGAGCATAGCTATACGTAGTAACTATGCAATGATGCCATTGCCAAATGTGTTCATTGCCTACCAAAAAAGCTTAACATGAAAAACTGTTCATGTGAACTCGGCGATGACAAAATTACGCTGGCCTAGCCCACATCTGGGCACGCGCAGCTCATTCTATTGGCCTATAATGCTAAGGCTTCGCTGTGGTCTGTGCGTTCGCGATATCCAGCACATGGCAGAATAACACAGGCTCGACGAGCCTATTATTGTAAGGCGTAGAGGTTTCAGATTGTTTGGTTTCAATCAACATCACAAGCGAATATATTCTTTGTGTAAAATGATACATTTCGTGAGGTGAAGGTTACAATAAACTAGCCGCTTTTTAAGAGAAGGTATGAATGAAAGGTCTTGTTGAAAATCAACACGCCTAGCCTGCCGCCCCTGTGAATAATGAGTCGGTCATGACCACGTGGATGAACGATGCTGGCAAGATATAAACGTCGAGTGTAATCACCTCCTGGATATAGCACTACCTGGATTCTTCTAGCAGTGCCATTCTCTGGTGGCAAACCAATGAACTCTCTAGGTATTGGTGTTTCAGAATTTCTAAAATGGTACATGAAGTGACCCATGCCCCTCAACTGCAATGTTTTCGACATTAACGCCACTACGTGAACCTTGTATGGACTTCCGATTGCCATATAAGGTGATCGCAATTAATCGCAACCCCGTCTCAAGCCAAAATCGCGTCAGTGGATTCGCCGCTTTACCGTCGTCGGACCTATTGTGGACGAAGGTTTGCAATCTCTATACACGCTTCCTAAAAAACAAGAGGAAGTGACGTAAATGGAGGAGGCTGCCATGACCACCATGCAAACATGGAATTTCACTTTCACACGGCTCACTGATTTGGATGCAGTTTCTTGGTAGGCCTAGGTTTTTAGATCAATGTTCACATTATGGTTGTAAACAAGTACTGACATGCAATTCAATGACTCTTAAATTGAGGGTGTTGTTTCATTTCTTTGATGAATACAGAGCGGAATTCGTCGACGTCATGTCACCGTCATCACTCGTTTGGCATGCATTGCATGAAGCACTGCAAAGCCAGTGCATGAGTGCACATGTAACCAAGGTAACTTAGGCTCTCGGCTGAGGTTGCCAGAGTAGGCTAGCGCGTGCTAGGCCTAATGAATGAAGGCCGGGACGAATTGTAGGCATGAGATGTGCAGGCTAGGCCTAGGCCTACTATGTAGGCCTACACGGCTGGGTAGGTCGTTTATGAAGGCCTAGGCCTGCGTCAGTGATCGTGATCAGCAGCAGCAAATCCTCCATTTACGTCACTTCCTGTTGATTCGAAATATTAAAAGTCGGCAGCACAATTATAGGAAGCGTGTATACCTCCTTCCGATTTCTAGAAACCCGATTTCTATTTCGTGTTATTCCTTCTGTCCACAGTTTTTTTGTTTCGCGGAAGTCGCCCCAGCCCCAGGAACTGGTGGAGAAAATGGCCTGACAGACATGCGAGAAGTACTTAATACACTGGACCCGGTCGTGCTTCAGAAATTCAACAGGCTCGGCATACAATATCACCGATGCGCAACGGACAAGAACAACCCGAATCCGGTGCATCCTTATTCGGACTGGCAAACGGTAAGGCTAGGGATACACCGAACGCGATGCGTTGACGCGCGTGGCAATTTTTTTGATATTTTCCGGGGAACTGCACGCAAACAAAAGGCCCCTTCACACCAAAACCGCGCCGCCGGCTGCGACGGCGAAAAACGACGCGCGTTCACCGCCGGGAAAATAAGTTCAATGGATTTTCAATAAATGGGTCATACCAAAGACGCGCGGCAAAAAATTACACGCGCTCGCCGACGCGTCGCCCCCCGAAATATCTTTTGTAGTTATCCAGTGTGCTTGCCCCGAAAAATGCACGCCTCCCGCAGCGTTTTACGCTGGAGGTGTGACCATGTATGTGGGCGGAAACCGCGGCGTTCAGCGCGCGTTTTTGGTGTGCAAGGACCTTTAGGCTAGGGATACACTGAACACGATTTACCAATCGCGCGCGTTGTTTCTTTGTTATTTCATGCCGCAATGCCTCCGAAACAAAGAGATTCGTGCGAAAATCGCGCGCGATGGGGTAAATCGCGTTCAGTGTATCCCTAGGCTTAGGCTAGGGATACACTGAACGCGATTTACCCATCGCGCGCGTTGTTTCTTTGTTGTTTCATGCCGCAATGCCTCCGAAACAAAAGAGATTCGTGCGAAAATCGCGCGCGATGGGTAAATCGCGTTCAGTGTATCCCTAGCCTTA
>NMRB01001708.1:0-19092 GCA_002633025.1 Notospermus geniculatus | reverse complement strand
AGGACAAAGAAAAATTTGAACAACCTACAGGCCTTGTTTAGCGTCATTCAACTCTTTTCTTCGATCCTCCTGCACGTAAACGCAGGAATGTTAACCGCGTGTGGTTATCCTGCGGGCAAACGCTGCCGATCAAGCAGCGTACAAGGTAGCAACACAATGGTTTTCTAGGCCCTTACCATGAATAACTATGAATTTACACGCGTGTTGGCCTAATTGCGCTTCGTAAATACGGCCCTATCAGATCTTTAACACTTGGCAGCTTTCACCAATGAGCATGGCTGTACAACGATTGATCTTGGCATTTCTGGATACCAGAGTTCTCTGTCACTACTGCTTGGTTATTACTCAATGCACTTCTACAGATATAGACTGTTCTCAAATTGACATATATGACAAAGATCTGCGTACTTCCGCCGAAATCTCAACCATAGCCTCGATCTGAAACTAAATGACGTGATGCAGACAATCCCACGACAGTGACTTCGACGACGTTGCATCTGACTCGTCCATTGCTGAATCATGGATTGTGTCACGTCAGCTGGTTTCAGATCGAGGTTCTGGTTGAGATTTTGGTGTGCAGATCTGCAAATTTGAGAATCGTCTATTGTCTGAGATTTTGAGTCGAGATGTTTCTACTTACATCAGTGTATGTGACTGTCTTGGATTCCTTCAATGCCAACAGGAGCTGGTCTATTGATGTATACAGCATCCAAACACTTGGAGCAGCGTAATGAAGCGACGTCTGGAGACAAGAAACAAAGCATGAAAGCTATCCCCACATTTTATTTACAGTAATAGAAAAACTCTGCTAGAAACTGCCTGAGGAAGACCCCGGTTGGGGTCGAAAATCAGAGACGACTACATGTATTGTTTACTATCATTGTGTGTGTCGTTTTTTGTGCTCTGTTGGATACCCACATTTTATTTGAGTTTTGTTAACAGACATGACGGGTGGAGATGTCACAATGACTAGATACTGAAAGACATGCAGATCTGCAGATGGGTGTCGTATTTTTGGATATCTAATCATGAGTGTCGAATAGGGCATTATAATTAACAGAACAACGTACACCCATTTGTGACCAGCCACAGCAAAATGAGTCGGAATGCGCACAGAAGACCCAACATGTCCAAGGTGACACCAACGGTTCGATGATTTCAGGATTGTCTGCCCATTGTGAAATTTGACTTTGTCAATTTCTGTAGTTGTTGTCTGGTTTCATCTTCAGTCTTCTTCTGTGCGACTTCCGACTCATTTTGTTGTGCTGGGTCACATTTGGAGAAGTGATCTGCTACAGGACGAAATGAAAGCCAGAAGGAAGCTTTCAGGGTCTCATCTAAGGTAATCGAGAAGGATCAGTTGTGAGTGAACGTACCTCGAGTCCAAAGTATTCTTTTCCTTTACCAAGAACAGCATCGATGTATTCTACAATGGCATTGTATGCATCTTCAAGGTGGTTGTGGTCGAGCTGGAGCTGGACTAGTTCAGGTAGGTTCACCTCCTGTGGCAAGAAAGGAAACGTGCTAAAACTAAACAACAGTGGACACAGGACGAAGACATTCTGAAACCAGCACTTGTACCAATGGGGAACCGGCGTGCCCAAAGGAGGCGCTGGAGAACAACTCAGTTTTAACACAAAAGCACATGTGTTGCGACGTTGAAAAGTCACCAACGTCGAGCATCGTCCGTGACGTTATGTGCGATACGTCATTCAGAATCAATGACATTGCTCTTTGGTCTGTTGTTTACACTAAAATAGTCAACTTTATCGATGAAATTCAACATGTTCCACCTTGAACTTTCGTTTGAAAACATTCAGATACATTGAGTCAGTCCTATACTTGATGATGAACATGTAAAATTCGAAATTCAATGGACTACTTCAGGTATATTAGGGCTAGAAGTAGGGTGTAGTTTCAGAATTAAATGGCAAATAACCTTGGCTTGACTTTCAACGTCATAGTTTTAACTGAGTTGTTCGTCAGCGCCACGTCACGGATTCCTCATTACCAGTTGTTATTTAGTTGGTGGAACACAAGCTACATCCACATTGTACATGTAAACTCTGAGATTACTACACGTACAAGAATTGATGAAACAAAACTAGAAGGTAACATGACAGGCAGATGACAAATTCTGAAGTTAAAGGATGAATGAAGTTCAACATTTACCTTGTAAGATGCAGACAACCAACTGGGCAGGCTGAATCCCTGAGAGAAAAGCTTTTTACAAACACATCTGTGGTAAATGGATTTGCCTTTTTCTTCATACTTCTTAAGGAACTGATGGAGGAGACGCCACGCTTCATCAGGGGCACTGAAATAGACATTACCGGTATACAGTTCTCCAATATCGACCGACATGTAGTTCCATGGGTGATTTTCATGCCTGTACAGTTGTCTACATATACGTGGACACATCTCGAGTTGTCTACATGCAATCATACTGAACATAATTATGACAAACATTTGGTTTCAAACTGCCAGCTAAGAGCTGGCTTTGCTGTGACCGGTCACATCTGATGAAACTACTTACTTGGCCTCTTTAGTGCTGTGCCGAGATCCGAGTTCATTGTCTCCGAGCCAGTCCCACGCAGACAATGTATAATCGTTATCCCCCATCATATGATGGTTACTCCCCTGAGCCAACCAGATACACCGCGACGCCAGGCCTTCAAATACCACTGATAAGGAGAGTCTGAACTCCAGGCAGATGACGACTGCATGGTCGAAGAGTCCAGCGGAGGTGAGCAGGGCGGCCATTTCATCAGCAGAGGGGGTGGGGCCTGAAATAAACAACCATTTACGGTAAAGAGCATTCTTATGGAGAACTTTGACCCATGTTATCATACATGTACACACACTCAACTGAATCAGATAAGACGGGACCTTATTCTCAGTTCCAACATCCCACTGGCAGACAAAAGCCGAATTCTGAGCCAGGACAGACAAAGCCAAGGACAGTATCTTCCGCCTTACTGACAAGCTTTACCTGTAGTATGTGACGGTCGACACTCTTTCTTCAAGAGTTTCAAACGTGCATGAATCAGCAGGTATTCCTTCTCTAAATCGCTGAGTTCCAATACTCTCATACTGGGCTTCTTCCCTGCAGTGACTTCTTCACCATCAGAGTTTCTTTTGGGTGATCTCCCACCATCTTGGTTCTCAGTCTGAAAGAGACAACGATCTTAGGGCAAATAGACATATCCCAAATTGACGTAAACGAGAAAGATCTGCGCATTTCCGCCGAAATCACAAACACAACCTCGGTCTGAAACTGAATGACGGGACGCAGAGAACCCCATGACAGTGACTTCGACAACGTTGCGTCAGAGTCGACCATTGCTGAATCAAGGATTGCGTCACGTCAGCTGGTTTCAGGTGAGGTTGTGGTTGTGATTTCGGCGGAAGTGCGCAGATCTGGGAATTTGGGATTTGTCTATAGGTCTTGGCTTTGTCCTCCACTCCATAAAGATTTGAACACACCTCTTCTCTGAAGCATGAGCAGACAAGGAAATGACGGTTAGAGCTTACCACATCAGTTGAGACAATAGAAGGCATGACAATCCACGCATATTTCGGGTCGACTAACTGTAGGGCATTCATAGCAGCCAAGTAGCACTTGGCCTGCCTCTGGAGACCTTTCAGTCCTTGTACCTCCTGGCCTAGTCTCATGCCGTATTCGTACATCACACTACCAGCTGAAAAACACCAGACAACAACATTTAGTGAGAGTAGCGGTCGTGTCATTTTACTACAAGAGAAGTATTGGAATACAACACAGGACTAGCCAAGACACGTCTCTGTGTTCAGAGGTAGAGACCAGGTATACACTTAAGATGTGAACAGGATTGATGGAAATTTACATAGAGTACGATACCAAGCGGGCAGAGGGGACAGTCAGGCTGAAATTTACTTCAGCCGCCTGTTCTACGCCGACAGACACATACCTTTCCTGTAATTGCCTCTGAATGTATGGAATGCATAGAGTAAATTGTAATAATTGTGAGTTGACAGGTCGACTGATCTCGCACGTGATTCCATGATGCTAACAACCTGAAAGATGATAGCCAACAAATGAACAGGATTGTTGGAGTAAATGTACACCCATCGGTTCACCCACATGTTCACCACATGTACACGATGTGCGTTCATGGGACCAGGACTACTGGTACCCATTTCTCGGTCGATAAATCAATTGCATCGACACTTTTCTCTTGCGAGTCAGCACATGCAAATTGTTTCCTTGCAGCTGTTCCCTTACAAAAATCCCTTGTTTCCTTACAAAAATCTCATGAAGCGGAGTGAGGTCAGCTACTTACATCATCATACATATCAATGTATGGGAACTCAACAAGAGCATGTAACTGTTTCCTCTCACACAGAACGACCAAGAATTGTCTCAGACAGTCCTTCCTTCTGCTGGGGTCTGGGTTACTGATCATGGCAGAGTAGGCCTCCTCGTTATGACCGAGTTCTAAATGCTGTTTGAATTTCTTTGACCACAGTGTTGGCTGGAAGGAAATGACAACAGTTTATCTCATCGGAACTGAACTTTCACAGATCTGTATGTTAAATCTTTCAGTCGAGATCTCAACTCAAGCTTTGATGATCCTAAAATAACACAGTACATGTGGCCTCCAACAAGAGTCTTTTCTGTCGTTAGAGGCCACCACAGTTAACGGTCCTAGGATGTCAGAATTCGACGCCGCAGAGAAGTGCACTGCACTGCCTCAAATGGCAGGAAACTCCCAAATTCTTTGAGAAGACTTCTGTAAATCCACAAATCTTACCAGATTAGGGTCATTGTCATCTGCCATGCTGATTGCTGCTGTTGCCAGGGCAATGACGATGTCAGGATAATCAAACTGTTCAAATAACTTGATCACCTAAAAGAACAAGACAGGTAAGATTAGTTCCAATCTAACTGCCACATTTCTGCTTCTAAAGGATTATGTAGCCACAGAAATCAGAAAGTGAAGTGGGTGGAACTAATCACCTTGAGGTAATATAAGATTGTCATCTTGCTGTTCTCCATTTCATCTTGTTGTGGAACCTGCAGCAGTCTTTCTGAGAGGAACACCTCATCTGACACGTTATGAGACGCTTCTAACAGGCAGTCAACGGCCTTGTAGGGTTCACTGAAATAAAAGGGACAAACAGTCCATAAAATGATTCCAAACAAATCATGTCACAAACATCAGTATAAATGACATTGATTTACTCAGTCATTAGGATAACACTTCATACTTCATTCCTTATCCACCAACACAGCAAATGCTTCTGATGGTCTATTCGTAAGAGTGAATCATGCTGGCTGCTCAACATCATTCTTCTGCTCGGACTGCAGAGATGGACTGACATATTTACCAGGTATTAAGGTAGCAGTGTCCTAGTAGAAACATCCGAGATGACTGATTGAGCTCACACCAGCCAGAGAGCAGACGGACGTATTCCTGAAGTTGAAGGTATTGACATTTCTCCATCAGGAATTCTGGGAACAGAAACGATCCGTTCAGCGGCCATCTGGAATACGTTAAGGCATCATCGCAGTGGTACCGGTACTTGCATTGTTTACAAGAACATAAATCCTAAGCCATCCCTCGAATTGCAACTCGTGAACCTGGACTGGTTATCATTGTTCTAGCTGATGCCCCTGGGCAAGGAATCACCCAGAATCTGTGTGTATCAAGGGAGGGTCGCTACACATGGAATGTTATGCAGTAGTTTCATATTTCATAAGGACCCTTTGAGATTTGTGACCAGATCTGGCAGAAGTACCGGTAGGTGCATGTCGCCACCGAGGAAACGGTTAACAGCCTTACAACACAACAGCTGAAATGCATGTCTCTGCAGGTTGACAACGCTAGTGGACAGCAGTGATAATAATTGAGTCAACTGATGACCAATGATGATCACCTGCGACATGTGCCCACTTTTTCTGGAGCAGGTCACATTTCACGAGATCATTCTATAGGTTTCAAAGGATACAGTAACTGCAGAGTAACAGTCCAAAATGCCGTCCTTTCCTCTTCAAGTAACTCTGTGTTCGCCAGCAGGTAGCGGGTCTGGCTCCCCCCAATGCCATGAAGGAATAACTCCAGCAGGGTAAGATTCTTGGACCCTGAAGCAATGATGTAGAGGGATCTTACAGGACAAGAAAACAAGGAGGAGGCCAGTTAATACACACACAGATGAACAAGGTACAACACTCCCCTGTTCTGGAGCGTTTTAAAGTACAGAGGATGAATCTGAAGCTACAAGTAGCATAAAGTTACAGTATAACCAGATGTAAGAAGGGCTGGGAACTGGGAGAGGGGTGGCAAGTATGTGAAGGGCGTAAATCAGACGTAGTTACTTACCAATTAATTGTGTAGAAGCGGCAGATGACTCGGACAGATCTAGAGCTGCAAGTTGACGTAGACTTGCCTCCCTGAAATGATGAACACGAAGAACACACTTTCAATTTCATGGCAGCAGGAATGGATTGAAGAGAGAAATAGATCAATGGAGATGGACAGGAAATCAAACTACGTATATGTCCATCATTAAAAGAGAATGAATATGAAATAGAAATCGGGTTTCTAAGGTGAAAGACATTGCTTCCTACCAGATTTGAACCCACGGACCCTCGCATGAGGCGTCAATCGCCAGCACTAAGGGGCAGCACGCCTTAACCACTAGGCCAAATCCCCATCTTCAAAAAAGATGGTTCAATTAGAAGTGAATGAGTAGGCTGATGGTTGAATAATTGTTCTGACTTACAAAGTACTGTTCTGGACTGGAGTAGCAGGTAAAGTGATCATCCAATGCACGCTGTGATAGGCTTGTAGTAACCTTGTCGTCCGTGGAATCAGATCTGACGATATCTTCTCCAACATATCAAGAGATAATCCCGCCTGTTCCCCGACGCTGATCTCCACGAGTATGGTCTGTAGGATGAGGAGATCGCGAGTCATGTTGACGCGGGTCTCCACCAGGTGGCACAGACTTCTTGCCAAGATGGCAACTGCATCGTGACTGGAGTATAGGTGGCTGGATTGTAGCTGGCCGACATCCATATCTGGAAGAACAGACACCGAGACCGATTAGTTTTTTTGACACTACACATACATGTATATGTAAGGATGCAGTGTTCATTGGCCGCTGTTCTGCACCATCGTGACTTTTCTACTCATTGGCCTGAGGAGAACCGTCAGGACGTATTTCATCAGAGACAAAACCTTAGTGATCTGAGAGAGTTCGTGTCACACTCACCGCCAGCTCCCAGCTCTGCTGCATCATATGTCATCACATCCAAACCCTGGACAAGATTATCAAGGGCCCGACTCAGGTCAACAACCTTCTGAATCTTGGCTTTAACTTCCTTCACAATATTTCCGCTGAGAGGATCAGTCAGTCTGGAACTTGATGAAGATTACGCCAGAATTTAGCAGCATAAAAACGAATATCAAAGGCAAATAAGCATGAATTGGTCACAGAGCTGGATGCCGAATTTCAAGTTTATTTCAAACTACTTTACCCCACACCTCCCCTGCCCCCGAGACAAGAGTACAGAAAAGACCTCCACATACTTTCCGTCTGAATCAGTCAAAAGGATCGTCACAGCCTGCGACGCCAGGTCTTGTGGCGACCCCTGGCGGTACATCTCCTCATTGAAAGTATTGGCCATGTCTGCCGTCAGATACTTCCTCACAATCTGAATACATTTTAACAACGCGAGGAGATCTTTATGTGCTTGTGTTTCTGAAAGGAGAATGAAAACGGAACTCATACATCACAATTTTGTCTCCAGGGCCCATATTCATAAAACTACTTAAAGGGAGATTCCACTGAGTCAGTTATTTCCTAAAGTTCCAACTATAAGGGCAGACAGGAGACACCTGAACATACCTCCTAGCATGATGTGCATGTCCTCAAAGAACTGGAGCTTGAGGGTCCCGGCAGGTGAAAGGTACAACTGCTCTGTCGTGTCACAGGGTCGAAGGATGGAAATACAATTCTTCTTGACCAGGCAGATCAGGCCGTTGGAGAAACCGGTAAAAAGACCAACACTGCGTGTCCCAACCTGAAAGACAGAACAATGAAGATAGATGTCAGTCGGCTTCAGAGTTTGCAAAGTGATGATCAAATCTGTAGATCATTCTCGAATTTGCAGATCTGCACACTTCCACTGAAATCTCAACCAGAACCTCGATCTGAAACTGGCAGATGTGACGCCATCCATGATTCAGCAATGGTCGAGTCTGACGCAACATCTTCGACGTCACTGTCATGGGGTTCTCTGCGTCACATCATTCAGCTTCAGATCCAGGTAATGGTTGAGATTTCGGCGGATGTGCGCAGATCTTTGTCGTTTATGTCAATTTGAGAATGGTCTGTTAGACAGCATTCTGTCCCAAAGATGAAAACAGGCCTACCTCGTGATAATGTACACAGCTGGAGTAGAACTTTCCCCACTGCTGTATCTGTAGATTAAGCACCTCCTCCTCCGCCATCTCAAATTCTTGAGCTCTACGCTGGATTTCATCCTCAACAACATAAGTGACTTCTTCCTTCAGGGTGTTGAATGAGACAGTCTGGTCGACGGGTAGGTTCACGTCCATCGAGCGACGATAAATCTAAAGATGAGAAAACCTGGTGTAACCACAGGAAGTGTTGTCAAAACGCATCACTCGTTTACCAAAATTCAAACCGACACGCCCAGTGTCCATCACTCATACTCACATTGAGGGCCTTGATGATGTCATACGTGAAAAATGTTCCTGGTTTGAAGATAGCTTCCATATAGCTTTCCCTGGGATCCTTGTCTGAGGCGATGTCCAACTCGCTGTTCTCGGGAAGTTCTAAAGAAACTTGATGCCATTCTCCTACACTTCCACTCGTCCTGGAAAAAACACAACAAAATTGCAGAATAGTTAAATCAGCAGACACTGGCTTGTTGAATCGGAAGCCAGGTTATGATCCAATATGGTGCTGAAATATGGTGCTCTAATCAGTTACTTTGCAAAGCACATTCACCAGCCTTTGCTTTGAATATGATGTTGAAAGGATTCTTGTAGTTGTATTTCTCATCACTGTACTTACACATCTATACAGACACACCGTGCAAACGTCTCACTTTCATTGTTCGTCCACACAGCCCAAAGATGAGAACTTGTCAGGCAAAAATCAACAAGGTCTTCCTGCAAGTGTGAAGAAGACATATGTTAATTTGACCCCAGATATGCACAGATTGTGACTGTCAATCCCATTGGTATTAGTTGAACAACACAAATGGTCTTCACGGTCAGACATGAAGGAACTGGAGACTGTGCTACAAGACTCATTAATTATATAACAATGACTTTATTTAATGGACTTACACTTGGAGCAAACACGTTTGTTATATGTTTCAGCTGGTATCGACCATCAACCAGCACAGGCTGCAGGATACAGAACTGAAAGATTGAAGGGAAAGATTCTGTGAAACTATCTCATGGTATTCAGAATCAAAAGCTAATCACACACTTGGAAAACTTTGGAGATACTGTAAACCGTGAAATTTTCGTGTGCGTTTTATTTTCACGATTTTCGCGTTCGAGGGTCAAAACGCGAACATAAATTGCGCGAAAATTACTCCTCTTATTATTCTTTTGAAGCTGAAGGGTTCCAATCGCGAATATTTATTCTTCGCAAATTCGTAGATCACCAAAATCGCAAACATTTCGCATCGCGAAAATATCACGGTTTACAGTAGTTCATGTCTATTAGAAGATTATTAATTATTTTCCAATTGTACAGAGCTGACTGCGAGGGAGAGACAAAGAATACCATGACTGAAGAGTCACCCACCTGACAACGATCAGAGAAACTCAGAAATACTCCCAGATAAGGTGCACTTGGAACACCTCCGCTCGTCGCGTCAACTTTCCTGATCATGTGACCGTTGACGCCCAATGTCAGCGTCTGCGGATCAATGAGACCGGGCAGGAATTCAAGGAGATCAACCGCAATGAGACATTCGTGGCTCTGTAGGGGAGAACACAAAACATGACGGATAAGACAACATGCAGATAAACAACAGTTGGTGAGGTCTGAGGGTTGAGTAATGAGACCTACTTCACATCATTTCAAGCCCAATGGGTAGACTAAGAACTCAGTAGAATGTAAACTGAACTACTGCAAGAACTCACTTTGTGACGCATAATGAAGAGGACAGGCTGACAGCCATCGAGTGACTTCATAATCATCTTACCTTACATGACCACATTCTAATCTTATGGTCTTTACACATGGAAAATATGAATGTCTCTCCACCGATGGAATAAAAACACAAACTTAGCACCATGTCGTTAGCTTCCTGACCTCCTCTGCAACAAAAAGACAGAACTGAGTTATGAGTACTGTTCACCAGCCGTGCTTCTGAGACTGCCACTACTCATAGACTGTCCTGGCTTCATCCAGGAACATCCTGGTGTTCGGACTCATCGCATACTCTGACCCTATGTGACTGACGAAAACCAACAGAAGCTCAGCATGCCCTGGGTTGAAACTCTTGAATTAAAATACACAATCAACGATATAGAACCTACCGTATCAGAGCTGGAACAAGACCAGTCCACAACCTGTGCATCACTGATGACTGTCTCAATTCATTTTGGACGACGAATCCTGGGAAAAAGACAGGTTTGGAATTCAGCAAAATGTTGCATGATAGGTGGAGGAAAAATTATGAAAAAAGGGCCAAGGAGGGAGGCAAAGGTGCTCCCTACTCACGTCGCTTACCTTGTATATTAGGAGACATGTTTATCAGTAGGATACTCCCAGTGTTGGTAGCCAGAGCGAAGAGGGCGTCACCTTCTGGTGTCAGACACGATGCCGATGTGTGCACTTGGTATGCTGCATTCCCATTGGATTGGATAGGATGGGATGCGACCTTGTTGAGGGAGGCGTCGTGGAAGATGGACCAGGCTGTCCGCTCTCCATCCAAAGAATGATGGATTGGATCCTGAAAGTGATCAGGTAGAAATCACTGTGACCCTGACTCTCCAGAAACTCTAAGTGATGGACATCAGATACATTACCTATCTTAATTGCAGGGTAACAATGCTGATTGTCTGTGGAAATGTCTGAAGGACTTATCCCAAGCCGGGAACCTTGTTTCGTTAACAGCTGCATGATCAGGTAGTCTGACTGCAATACTTTCAATACCAGGAAGTTAAGGGGAGTATCTTTGCGGACGGAACAGGATAGACATAAATGGAAATGACTTACAGCAGCACGGGCGTGAATCCTCGTTGGATGTGTGAAGATTAATCGATGAACGCTGGATACAGTCGCAACAAGAATGACCACATCGCTATGCGTCTCAATGACACTGATACCACTAAGAATCGGGGTGTCTTGAAACCGATAGCGAACACAACTACCAATCAGGTTTACATCCATTGACTGCTCAACCAGTTCAAGGACATCATGGTTGATCCGCCTGAAATCATGCATTTTATTAAATGAGTATCAATGATGAGGTTAAACTCCTACATGTAACGATTAGATGAGCTCAGCCTTGCAAGGGGTGGATTACTTTTTGTACAGTTACTTTTTGTACAATGCCTGGCTTTGTATTAATGACAATTTTTTAAATATACTAAACCGATGACAGAAAATGATGAATTCCCAAACCTACCAGTAGATAAATCTGTTCTTAACTGTTGATCCATCCCGCCCTCCGTCTTTAAATGCAAAACCTCCGGCACTCTCAGGTAATTTGATGTCTTGAAGTGGACTTGGTGCACCACCTACAATTTTTACAATACAAATGACACAGTTTTGTAATTCCATCCAGCCAGGCCAAGGCTTCAAGAGGTTCATCTATACAGCATCCATTCCAGTATCAGCCATCAGGAAGGAGAAGGGGAAGGGGAGGGGAGCTAGCCAGTGGCAGGTACGTTGTAGGACTACATGTACATGTATTGTAGGACAAGGCCTACGTGTTACGGATAGCTGCCGAGGCGGAGGGGCCAGTCATGTGCACATTCCTCCTGGCCCCACCACAGCAGGTTCTTCTTGTGGTTTAAGTGGTGGTGGTGGTGGGGGGGGGGGACCATGTCCTAACACATCCTATAGCTACATACAATACATTGCCAGTAAAGTGTGTAAGGACCTACGGTCCCCCACTAAAACCACAAGATTGTCAAGAACCTTGTCACAACACACAGAGTCAGTCCATCCAGTCACAAACTGCTGTTCTGGGCAGGGCAGGCCTGCCGGTACGACAACTAGTTAGTCAGTTAGTCATTACCAGCGTCGTAGCCCTGTTGGGTTTTTGCCGGAGGTATGGAGTCCACGACAGGCTACAGTCCACCTGTGTGGGGTCTTTTACTTGCCCTGGTATAGTAGTATACCGGTAGACACTCATCAGGTACAAGGGACCACGGCTTTCAGTCCATGAGTCCCATCCGACGGACCCTCTAAATTTCACAATTTTATGTGCCTTCGCCCGGAGTCAAACTCGCACCGACCCATTACACAGTTGGTAGTCAAGCGTGCTAACCACTTGACCACCGGGCTTTGTCGTTTGACAATATAAATAGGCCTACGACTACGACGTACGCGGTGGTAGGCCTACGGTCGGTAGGCTACCTACCGGTAGCCTAGTGGTAGGCCTATCCGTGATCTTTTGCCCCAACGCCTGTCATGGCTAGCAAGGCCGCCTGACTAATAAACAAGCCGTACACAGGTACAGGACAAGCTGCTCCTATCCTGAAGGGCCCAGGGACTTGGACGCCATGCATTAGGCCTGCAATGCACAGCACAAATGCACGGGCTTCAGTGCAGGTGATAAAGAAAGTTGAGTTGTATACCATTCAACGCCGTTCTAAATCAATCAAATAGTCGCAGTCACTAGATGATTATCTTCAGTATCGTTTATCATTAAATATCTAACCTGTATTAATCACAATATCGCGCCATTTGTTCTGATGTCTTGGACATTGCAGAACTTCTCGGTAGCTCACGCCGCTTTCCGCCATCTTTGTGCGTGCGGGTGATCAGAAAAGTGGAACTGGCAAACCAGTTTCGAAGAACGAAACGATGGAGGCTGGTTCTTTGTCCAGCTGGCCCGAACTGGGTTAGTGGTCCCAGACTATCCAACTGAACTGCACACACAGTTGGCCTACAGCTGTTGTGAGCTTTTTGTACAAAATTTGTGGTAACACTCTCTGCTAGAAACATTGAAATTTGCGGTGAATTTCAATGATTTGCTTCAAATTTCAGAATTTCACAGTCTATTTTACAGATTTGTTGGCCGAAATTTAGGGACTGGGAGGCCTTTCGACAGTAGCAAGGCAAGCCATCCACACACATTTGGGGCATTCACCCTTCTCTCCACATGCCACTTGAAATTTTCTTTTTTGTGAAGAGGCCTATGGATTTCATTTCAGGGATGAGTAATAATGATGGAAGGAATGGCTCATAATGACATTCGATAAAAACTTTATTTCTCATATTAAATGACCATACATGAGGAATAGTATCATCACACACAACTACACAAATATCATACAGCTCTTTCCAAGTCCAGAAAGTCAAAACTCAATTGATATTGTTGTTCACAACCTTCACCGAAATGTTCACCACGACATCAATTCACTTGAATAGTACAATATACCTTACAAGATCTCACCTCTTCAAGTGGATAAAATTTAACATGTTTTGCTGGTCAAGACTGGCGTTGAAAATCCAAGTCACTGAGTCAAACACTGAATCAAGTCTTTCGATAATCCTTCTGCTTATAATGAATTAGTATTCAGTGGAAAACAACACAGGCCCAAAATTACACTCATACCAGGCACCAATGAAATTTTGTTCAAGCGGAGGCTCTTCAAATATTTCTAAACAATCAACACAAGACAAGGTCGATCACATCACCATTCTGGATTTTGAGAGTGACGATGCATCAAGACACCAAATATAAGACGAAGGAATATACACTTAAAACGACACAATGGACATGGACGTTAAAATCACTTACACTGAAGGCCACCCTCAATTCACAGAACACCCCAGATGTGAGTCAACTGAATTACTCAAATCGCCCAATTCTTGGGTCAAATAAAAACTTACAGAATTTGGATAGAAAGCATGAACACCCAATTGTAAAATTTTCCGTTAATCTGCAACTTAACCTTTTGCCAAAATGGGTACCCATGAGTGCATGTGCGGAAACTTTGATTTCACAGTTTTCTCTTATTCTCCAAATCCCCCATCAAACAAGCATGGAATCTTCTATCAAGTTCAGCCCATCACACAACAGTTATACATTTTCCACGTGAACACGGACAATTTCGATTTGATACCAGGAACACGAATAACACGTCATTCAACTGACCATTACACAGGAATGACTAAATATCAAAAGATTATAGAGTCCATTAAGTCCATCTGATTCCAAATGCAATGAACTATGTACAAGTCTGTATGTGAAGGCGAAAGAAACATCCGGTTAGCTATCTCTTAATTGTTCTCTCCATTTCTCTCGGCACTGCCACTGTGATGGCTATGGTGGCTGTGGTGACTGTGCCGGCTACCGGAACGTGATTTACGGCTGTGGTGGCTACGTGACCTGGATCTCGACCTGAAATCAGAAGTAAACTGCTGACACATCTGTGACTAGACATTCAACCCAATATGGCTGCTCTCAATACACGACAAGGACTGGTTTACCACACGATCACAGACTTTCTAGAACACCCTGACCCACTGGGGAATGCTACTCACCTTCTCTTAGAATGGCGATCGTTTGATCGTGACCTTGACCTCGACCTGCTGGTGCTCCTACTCCTGCTCCTGCTGCGGCTCCTAGACCTGCTGCGGCTCCTGGAGTACCTACGCCTACCACGTTTACCCCGAGATGATGACCTGGAACGTGACCTGAAAAAAACAAACATCAATTTGACACATACTATTTTAAACAAGTTATACAAGCTATGAAATCAGGAGGACAACACCACTGATTCCTTCGATCTTAAGAACAGAAGACAGACACTTACCTAGAATACCGCGATGACCGTCTTCCAAGATTGGGACAATCGTAGGCATAATGTCCACGGCCATGACATTCATAGCATTTATCATCAGGGTTGAATGGCCTCCTTGACCGAGCAGGTCCCCGACGCATCCACGGCTTAGCTCGCACCTTACCAGTAGAGTGCTCAACTCGAATCCGATTTCCTTTCAAGGAGCTGAAATTACCAGAATCTGTCATTAGATTGATGTTTCACTAAATCAGCATTTTGAAGGAATCTACCGCAGCACTGAAATTAACAATATTGTGTTGCCGACTGCTGGTGTATACACCCTAAATGACTAAACCAGGGAACATTCAGTCCAAGTCAATGTCCTATACTGAGCCTAGAAAGGAACAGACAGATGGTAAATTGTGACAACAAGATTGTAACATTCATTGAACACTTTATTAAGTTTTGGTTCAGAGTTAAAGCAATGGCTGAGCCATAACAACACAGCAACAATCGTGATGGACCTTAATGTGGGAGTGATACGCTTCATTCAGCATCAGTACTGCAAACAAGTATCATCAATTACCCTGGGAAAGAAATACTGTAACATCACACGGAACTACAGGAAGCTAATAAAACCATGTGGTATAAATTCTGTCAGGTTTCAGCGCATTCTACTCCGTAAACACTAAAGTACGCGAAAAAAGACAATGAATGACTGAGAGAGGTAAAACCTTCACCTGGAGTAAAGACATGCATTCATTAACTGCAATAAAACAACCGAGTCAACAGAGATGGCGCAGTGATGTCAACGCTGTGGCATACACGTACATTGCTTATCCTGTTTCAAGTTTAGTCACCATGGGACTAAACTGCTGATGCTGCACACGTTGACGTCCAAGTGCCTCCCAACCACCAAACCTACATGTATAAACAGTAGGATGTGTAAGTGTTTCCTGATACATGTAATATCTAGAGAACTTTAGGTTGTTACCACAGCAATGACATCAGCTGCAACATCTCCACAAGAAAAATAAATGGTTTACTTCACCTACTGTCTCAAGTAAGTTGAATAAGGTCAACTGGGGTTGATGACTGATGCAGCCCGATTCTCAAAAGTTGAGACTAAAGTGTGCTGATGCTGGGTTGACTCAGTGATGACTTGTGCTGATTTGAATTCAGAGGTTAGATGAGACGGGTTGAACTCAGACAAGTCGAGCAGGCAATGTGCCGATACCAACTCTCTCTGCGGCTGATGTCACCAAGGCGGCTATCACAGTCGACTATGGGTTGAATCAGTACTGGCGCTTTCTGAGGTGGCATATGTTGACTCATGGTGACAGATCTGAGGGCTGCAGGACTAATTCCTACTGGCGAATCAGTGATGTGTTAACGCTCAAGATGGCAGCGCTGGATTTAACTTGTCGGGATGATCTACACTCAGAGTTGACCGTAGATGATCACATGTCGGGGTTAATCAAGTTGATCATGTCGAATATTGAACCAAGATGGTACTCCACCCCGATGGTGATGACGCGCCCATGTGGGTTGAATCTACAGGGTGACTCGATCAAGATTCATGTGAAGATGTTGACTTCATGATGAATCTAATCTGTATTGGGATGATAAAAGCTGAATATTGTTGATAAAGTGTTTTGAAAAGCAAATACCCAGTAAGTAACCCATAGAACATCCCCTGCACGGACGTAGCTGGTTTCATTCCCATTCACCAGAGGGCTGCAAGTACATGTCGGGCACTGAAAAGAACTCTCCAACTCACAGGACACTGATTGCTAACAAAGATGTCCATCTTGATTTACCACAGGACACACAGAGAACTTTTTGTTGTGTTTTTGAAAATGGACACCCAAGTGATAATGCATCGTTGTAGTGGTAGGCAAGGATGTGAACTTGGACTGAGGTAAGGAATCAGACCACGAAACACACACACTACACAAACTTCTGCTGATAATAATTAACATGTATTGCTTCTGCATAGAGTTTAGCTACATGTCTGTCTTTTGTCATGGAGTTGCTCATTGTACACATGAAACAAGTTCATTAGAACGACATGTACATGTATGCTAAAATACCACTTTGAAACTTTGTTCCCCATCTACTAGTTGATGGAATGTATTTTGCGCAATAATTCCCGCACACCTAGAGCCCATGTTACGATGGGTTTTTGTGTATGTCTCATGTCTACATGTAGTAAGTCACACCAACGCATTCAGAATGANTTGGGGGATGAAGCAAACTGACAGGGCAACGTCAAATTCTTTGATGATGGGTAAAACAAATAGTGGTTTGCCCTTCAAATTAGTAGTTGCATCTGATGAGACCTCGCAAGCATCACTTGATACCTACATTCCATCACACCTCCTCACAGCATCCTCCGCATCTCTTGGGTCCTCAAACTCGACAAACGCAAACCCGGAAGGATTGCGAGCAACCCACACATTCCTCAGTCGGCCACAGCTGAGGAAGAGGTCTTCTACATCTCTTTCACTACAGTGTCTGGGAAGATCGCCGACGTACACCTTGCAATCCAGGGGGATATCTCGATGTCTGAAACAAACACATTGCAATTTAACCATGTCAGCAGTAAAGCACGTTTTCTTCCAACAGTTATCAAAAGACCAACAGACGACTATCGGATTCGGCCATATTACCGTAACAATCTAAACTATACACAGTCAAATCTTTTCATTGTCTGCGAAAAATGAAGCCAAAATGCGTCCTACAAAACAAATGTGCAAAGCTTCTCTCTCACCTTTCTCTGCTATTATCTCTCCTGCCTCTATCTCTGTCTCTGTAGCTATCGCGATCACGGTCTGATCGAGAATAAGAGTCTGACCTGGAATACCGGTCATTGCGGTCGTAGTATGACATGGCACTTCTTCTGTCTTCACCACTGCACTCACTTCATAAACCAGAAAGCTGAAAAGCAAATAACACGGTCACAGCCAAACCACAGACCAGGTCACAGGATGGTAAAATGTTTCCACTCCAACAACGAGCAAGAGGAGTGAGAGAGATGCGAGAGGTGCAGATTGGAAGAATATCTGGCCCAATATAACGTGCTAATTACCGTCCACCACCCCTTTTGTACTGTTTTGTATCTTCTTCCACCTCAATATTTCTTTAAAACATCTTTTTCTTTCTCTCTCTCAAAAATAACGTAAACCGCATCAGAATCGCTGATCATATCACAGAATATTCAGTTTTCTGTGATCGTCCACCGCCATGATTCATCAGTCAGCGCCACCGTCAGGCGGTGAGTTTCGGGTCCCGGGGAACTACATTGTCATCAAACCTGGTATAGTGGTACCATGGTGGGTGTCCGAGGGTGGCGCTGCTGACTGAAGAATCGTGGTGGTGGACGATCACAAAAAACAGAATATTCTCAGCGATTCTGATGCGGTTTACATTATTTTTTAGAGAAAATAAAGAAAACGGTGTGAATGTTGAGGTGGATGACGGTAGGCCCTAAAATAACAGTAGGCCTACAAAAGGGGTGGAGGACGAAATTAGCATGAACCCAATAGGCCTAATATAAATACCGGTAGGCCTATAGACCATTATCAAATTCCCAGATCTGCGCACTTCCTCCGAAATTTCAACCATAACCTCGATCTGAAACCAGGTGACGTGACGCAATCCATTATTCAGCAATGGTCGAGTCTGACGCAACGTCGTCGACGTCACTGTCACGGGGGCTGTCTGCGTCACGTCATTCAGCTTCAGATCGAGGTTAGGCCTATGGTTGAAATTTCGGCGGAAGTGCGCAGATCTTTCTTGTTTGCGTCAATTTGAGAACGGTCTAGGCCTATAAAAATAGCCTAAGACTCATGGAAATCGAATTTTGACCACCACCCAAGTATGCACACGCACACCCGACGCATGGATGGACTTGTGGGCTGTATGTTGGCCTGCGTCATTGTACTGTAGAATACACACTAGGCCCTAGGCCTACGTCAATGCACAGCGCCCGCACACAAAAAAGAGTCAAAATAGGCTTCAGAAACCATGCCACAAAAATGTCGAATTCTCTCTTTCAAATTCAACATCATATTGGCAAAATTACGGTTCT
>NMRB01001707.1:114688-144711 GCA_002633025.1 Notospermus geniculatus | reverse complement strand
GAGATATTTTGTTTTATGTAGTTGATAGGTAAGTTAACATTGTTGGTGTCAAATCGCATACAATGTCAACCAAACGAAGTGGTGTTAATTCGTATATTCAGCGTGATTTCAAGTGGCGCTTGCTTACCGGTAGCATGCACTCACATGCTCACCTCACACATGCATGCATGCATGCACATCATGCATGTAGGCATGACATGCTCAATGCTGATCGCGTGGCGTGTTTAGCCGTGCATGCCGGCGTGCATAGCATGATCAGATGATAGGCCTAGCATGTGCATCATGTGCACATGCCATGCTTCCCACCACTGGCATTCATATATTAGGCCTACGGTAGGCCTAGCCACCAATAATAGACGTACAGCCTACAGTACAGGGCCTACCGGTACCGGCATATACTGTAGGCTACTGGCTAGCATGCTATATAGCTACCGTAGGCCTCTACAGGGCCAGGCAGGCTGATCCTGATATTAGGGGCCTTTGGCATGCTAGGCCCAGGCTACCCGGCTTGATCAGTGATGTACATCACGGCGTCACGGTCACCATCATCGTTCGTGTACTGTGGGCCTACCAGTAGGCCTCCTACCTAAGGACCTAGCCTATAGGCCTATATGATGGTAGCCTACCGGTACACTGCTGGGCCCAGGCCTACCGAGTAGGCCTACCGGTAGGCCTAAGGATAGGGCCTAGATGATGATGACCGTGACGGCGTGATGCACATCACATGATTGATATTGGGGTGAATAATTTTTCCATACTTTTTTTCAGATCTGTGAGTGTGACCATTGTTGAAATTCAAATCCTGCTGGTGATACATTACACTCATCTTCGATGATCGAAGGCCGATCTGACTTCGGTTGCCACTATGTGTACCACGAGGAAATTTTACAACACCGATTCTGATTGGCCTCTTCTTCTCGAGGCAACACATAGGCCTACGCCGTGGACCGGTCAATTTCTCGAAGGGTGATGTGCGATGTAACGCAGTGGTGAGCAGACCGGCCTTCGATTGTCGAAGATGCATTAAACTAGGTATAATGACTAGGTAAGTTGAGGTACTGGCGTCCTGTTACACTACAGGATTGCGTCAACTTATTCTAATTATTGACAGCCCTCTCCTAGCTGCTTACAGTAGTACTAGGCCCATCTAACACTGATCAGATTTGATGTAGCATTCATTGCATGTCAGTTTTGCCATCAGTGTGGTAACTTTCAGGTGGGATATCCTGTCCATAACCATTGCGCAAATTGCTATAACTGCCATCGGACAGGTTTGTGGATCTGCCATTGTTGTCAATATCACTTTTTTTTAAGGAATGTCCCCTGACTGAGGAATGGAGCCCATTGCACCTGCATAATGCGCAAGAACTACTGCAAGCCACCAGGAAGAATTGGCAGATGGCAGCACCATTCAGTCACTTTGTGCAATGCCCATCATACACACTGCCAGTGCCTGGCATATGATGCATACCAAAACAATTCATTTTTGCTTCAATAGATTATTTAAATTGGGTAAGTTGACACAGGTAACCTGTGCAGTGCTTTTTAGCTCACCGGGGTGAGCTCTTATGATGGTGGTGCATCCGTCGTTGTCCGTCATTCATTAGCAGGGCACGTTACGTAACCGCTGGAGCTATTGATCTGAAACTTGGTACATACATGTATATACCCATAGGCCAGATGACCCACGACACCAAGTTTCGGTCCAATTCGACTCTCAGCTTGGCCACCAGGTGGCAGAAACCCAAAACACAAGAAGTGCAATAACCCCTGAACTAATGATTAGATCATCTCCAAATTTTTATCATACGTGTAGCTAATAAGGACACATAAGATATATAACGTGTTTTTGATTTGACCTACTTTTCAAGGTCACAGAGGTCAAAGTTCGACAAAAAGTGACGAACCTGCCACAATTTGTCATTATTTCACCGAACGACTTCCTATCTTGCATAAACATGCATTGGAGGGTACCTTAAAAAAGACCAAGTTTCGGCCCGATTGGACATCCAGTATGGCCGCCAGGTGGCGTAACCTGAAAATCAAGTAAGTGCTATTACTCGGGAACGGCTTGATGCAGAGTGCTCAAACTTGGTATTTACCTCCATCTACATGATCTAGATGACCTTACATGCATGTCAAATTTCGACCTGATTTGACTTCAAACATGGCCACCAGGTGGCGTAACTCAAAAGTCATCAAAGTGCGGTAACTCAGGAATACCTTATCCCAAAGCGCTCCAATGTGCTATGTGGCCCCCTGCAGATGACATTTATGTCCATGTGAATTTTCGGCTCGATCCGACATCAATATGGCCGCCAGGTGGCGTACCCCGAAAATCATGCAAGTGGTGCAACTCAGGAACGACTTGACCCAAAGCGCTCCAATGTGCTATGTGGCCCCCTGCAGATGACCTTTAATAGTTTCGTGCCACCAGACTCTGCAATTTTCAATTTTAGAGTCTGGTCCAGATGGTACCTTTTGCTTGTAAAAACCATCATGGCGGACAATCTACCGCCGATGACGTAGAACACAATGCACAATCAAAGCAAAAAGCATTCAGCGTGCGAGTAAAACTGCAGTATTTGCTGTTAGCCCTACCGCACTTTTTATACTACAATTTCGTCCTCAATCGAAAAATTATATACATACCAATTCCAATGAAAGACACTATAAATTGACTTAACAACACAGATTGAGGCGATTCATCTCGCTAATTTTCACGCTTCGAGTGATCTGGGCGCAGCCATTATTCCTCCTGCAGCCTACGTCACCAACTTTTGAGATCCATGACGCATTGGTAGCGACTATCCAATCAGCGAAGCTCCTCTTATTTTGAATTTTCGGAATAAGAAAATTCAATGGAAATTTCGTCCCGTGCCAGACCCTCGGTCTGGCGACCTCGGAGTATGACCGAGGGGCTGGTTGCGCGAGACTAGACCTTTATGTGCATGTGAAGTTCCCGCCCGATCGGACATCCAATATGGCCGCCAGGTAGCATAACCCCAAAATCATCTAAGTCCTACCTGGGAATGACTTGACTCAGATTGCTCATAACTGATATGTACCTCCCTTTGTCATTAATCTACATGTATTATGTTTAACCCGGTGAGCACAACGGTCCATGGACCATTTCATCCTTTTCTCTTCACAGAATGTCTGAAACGAATGCACGAAAAGATCCATCTTGATATTAAGTGCCCTAGGACTTGATGGTGTTAGAAAGTAATTTGCCAAAGAAGCAACACATGAGAGACTGTCACAAAATCACAACTTCCTGCAAGGTGATTTCTGTAAGTCTCAGGACACAACGAAAGGGGCCAATGACAATGTATGTGATTTACAGTATTGGCACATATCACATGTATCTAGCTCCACCATCCTTGATGCTTGCCGACAATGAAAACATCATCTTCAAACATTGTTTGCAAACTAAACCTTCTTCGACTGCACCAACTATTGCATTCTACATGTACTTGCAGTCAACCAAACTGCTCACAGCGCCACCTGTCTCCATTCTTCCGACCTACTGACACTGCCTCCAGGTCCCTACTTTCTCGGCGGAGGATCGTAGTTCCAATACATGCCAAATGGAATTGAAAAATTTCATGGGCACGTACATGAAACGTTTTTTCGTCGACCTAATTATCTGATTGGTCAATAGAAGCACGTGAACAAAGGACGCCCTCTGATTGGTTAAAAGTGTGAGAAAGTGAGAGCCACTTATCACATCCCATGCCTGTAAAGTTCCGCGAACAAGCTTCTTATTCTGACCATGTACAGCATTTATTCGTCTCAAATCTTACATTTCCACGTTTGATGACTTTATATTGTTTCATATGATTCGATTTTATTGACTTTTATTCGAGATTTGCTGTGTCAAATGTACGCGCACTATATTCCAGCCAGCTGGAAAGCGATGAGGCAGCTGGTGCTAGCGGCATAAGCGGCCAGTCCGAAAGTAGGCCGCGCATGCTCGGTAGGAACTAGTTTGGCAGTCAACATCAGTCGTGATGGATACAGGAGCAGCAGGAGTTATGCCACAACATGTACTAGTGTGTCCGAATGTGACCTATATTGTTGTACAGTTTGATTATGAACAAAATAAAACATTCTGGCTTTCAAATAAATGTGCATCTTACTGAGCTTTGTAATTCTAATCTTACAAATCCATGACACCTTGATCCTCTCTATAACCTTGCCCATCGACCGAACTTTCTACATTGCCACTCAGTAATTCTCGATCAGTCAACTTTGCCTAATTTCTAAGGGCGGTCTTCAAATTGGCTGAAAAGCCAATTTCTAGTATGTGCTGTGGATTTTCTCTATCGTTTACAGACATGTGGGTAGAGGGCGCCGTTGTGCTTCCGCCCACTTGCTATTTTCCGCCATTTTGATATGAGTTTGTTCCCACCGCTGCCAGCGGGTTTTATGTGTNTGAGGTGGTGGCGGTCTTAAATATGTACAGATATGTATAGGCTGCACTGAAGAGAATTATAGAAGCTAAGATACTAAAAGAACTTTGTGGTAGGCTCAAAAGTCCTAGGTTGCCACCCCACACTGTTGATTCACAATGATAGTTTCTCCCGCTGTTAACAGACGGCGCCACTGTAGACATGTGCAGATGATTTACTGAGGATAAGAGTGAATGATGGATGAGGGTTTAGGCCTAGCCCTTGTTTGTTTGACATTCTGTATTATGACTGTGTGGTGTAATAGTGATAATTGTCCCTTGTGCCAGCATGTGACCAACTTGGTTGTATTTGGGATAGAATGTTATGTAGGTTAGCTCTTGTGAACCTGTTCTTGTCATAGGGCCTTACGGTGTCCTACTCTTTGTATTTTCAGTTTCACATGTTCTGTGGTATGTTCAGTGAAGAAGTCAATAAAACAACGACACAGTGATGAACCGACAGAAGTTTATTGGCCTTGGTTATTGGCAGCCGCCACACTACTCGATGATTTGAAAACCGCGCGGTACACGCCTTAAATTCAAGGACAGGACCTGAAGTAGGGCCTGCAAAGTTTTGAAAGGGGATGTGATAACTCACCTTCTGATCTTAGAATAACTGTTGCCAGAAAATAGATTGAGAAACAGATGATTCCTGTTGCAGCCATATTCCACGCCTGCGAGCAAACACTTCCGATGAAATTATGTCTGCTTACTGTACCCCAAACTACAGAAGCCGATTAGTGCCATGTGAAATTATTTTTTTATCTCGTATTTACGACATAGCATCTCGTAATTACGACATAACATCTCGTAATTACGACATAACATCTTGTAATTACGACTTAGCTATCTCGTAATTACGAGATGCTATGTCGTAATTACGAGATGCTATGTCGTAATTACGAATGGTGTAGTAGTGATGATTGTCCCTTGTACCAGCATGTGACCAACTTGGTTGTATTTGAGATAGAATGTTATGTAGGTTAGCTCTTGTGAACGTGTTCTTGTCATAGGGCCTTACGGTGTCCTACTCTTTGTATTTTCAGTTTCACATGTTCTGTGGTATGTTCAGTGAAGAAGTCAATAAAGGAAAGAGACAGTGATGAACCGACAGAAGTTTATTGGCCTTGGTTATTGGCAGCCGCCACAGCAGCTGCACCTCCTCCAGAGCCAACTGGGCCTAAAAAACGTACGCCTATTATTTTAACGCATTTTGGGGAATGGCAAAAAGGGTAGGCTATTCTGCCTCCCCCTGCAAGAAAGGCTTTTGCCCAAGAAGTTATATACCGGTAAATACGCCCAGAAGATAAAAAGTCTTTACCCAACCTTATTTTTTTTAAATTTTATTTTTTTTAAATTTTGGCTCTTGGCTCTTTGGCTCTTGGCACTTGGCTCTTGGCTCTTTGGCTCCTGGCTCTTGGCACTTGGCTCTTGGCTCTTTGACTCTCAGATTAGGGTGTCCCCTTGACCTACACCGTTCCCGCCACACGCATCATAAGGCCTTCCGCGTAATCTCGTGTTCTGCGGACGGTATTGATGACGTAGTCTTACTCTATGATGGCGGCGAAAGTTCTGGCGCGAAAATCAATCGCCCTACTTATGCCAGATTATCAAGGTCTGAGGATCCGAATTAACTTAAGCTAGGCCTAAATGATGTTCCCTGTAGGCGTATTGTTTGTCACAGGATTAGGGTCTTGCTCTCTGTATAGTCCAATAATGGTGCCGCATTAGATCTAACCCTTGCCTAAACCTTCAACGTCAAGATGGTTACATGGACCATAAAGGGTCCAGTCTTCTCATCCCGTCTGTCTGTGTGAGACTGCTCACTCATTAGCCGTCTAATTATTATGGTTTCCGATCTCAAGATCGGAAACCATATTGTGTTTGGTCATGGTGTCTGTCTGTGTATCTGTGTATCTGTCTGTCTGTTCAGTCTGTCACTGTAACTTTGTTCCTGCAAGAGCTACAGACCTGGTAATGTGACCTACCCCCAGGTAACATTACCCGAGCTACAAGATGGATTGAAAAGGGGCTGGAAGGATAAGAGACCAACTTACGGATCGTGCACTTTGAGCAAACCGTAAGAGATATTTCTTTGAAACTTGGCACACACATACCTTGGACCAAAACATAATCAATGATGACAAACTGCAGGTGTTATGTAACACCTAGCAACCACCATAGCAACCTATTGTTCTCTGGTTTTAAGGGGTTTCATCTCCGCCAAAGGGGTCAAACATCACTTAACATTTAGTCTTGGGGCTGACGGGGGTCCTGTGTACATTTTTATGTGCCCTAGGTTTGACTCTTGACCCTTGTAGAGGACCCCTAGGACATCAAAAAAAAATTCGGTGCAACTCCCGAATCAGGTGCAGGATGGGTGCTTGTAATCCAATGTACTTGTAATCCAATGTAACATTATAAATGTTTGGCCTAGGAGATCAGTTTTGGTGTCTTTACCTAGGTTTTGGGGGTCAAGGGATTCGTTGAACCCAATTCCAGGTACCTGAGGTCATTGTAACACAGTGAAATCCAATATGGTGGCCAATATGGCTGTCGCCAAAACATAAATCCTTTCATAACTCCCTCATACTCAAGGTAGCATGATGATTTTGGTGTCTTTACCTAGGTTTTAGGGGTCAAGGAATTCAATGAAACCATTTTCAAACTTCATACCCGATGGGATCATCGTGAAATCCAATATATGGCCGCCGATAACGTTGCCGTAACATGTATTTTAATGTAACTTGATAAATACTTGGCCTAGAAGAATAGTTTTGTTGTCTTTATCTAGGTTTTGGGGGTCAAGGAATTCATTGAACCCTATTCCAGGTAACTGAGGTCATTGTATAATAGCGAAATCCAATCTGGCCACCAATACAGCAGTCGCGTCAGTCAGTAGATGGGAGTTTATTGCTAAAATGCATACAAAAGTCCACATTTTGCGGTTAGGTGTCCAGCTATCCATTTCAGTTATTCATGTTTAGGAGAAATCCATGATGGCTGCCACTATGCCAGGCAGCATATTTGAGTCACATTTGATATTTGAAGACTGCAATACTTTTTACATGAAGTTGCTGTCCTTATTCCCCAGTCAGTTGCTGTCCTTATTCCCTAGTCACCAAAGCAGCAGAAATCCAGCTATTCCAGGTACCTGTGGTCATTGTGTAATAGCGAAATCCAATATGGCCGCCAATACGGCTGCTGCGTCATTCATAAAATGGGAAGTTCTTGCTGAAATAGCATACAAAAGTCCGCATATTGGGAAATTTGCCAAAGTTGTAGGGGTCAAGGAATTTATTGAACCCCATTGAAGGTACATGAGATCATCGTCTAATTATGAAATCCAATATGGCCGCCAATACAGCGCTCGCGTCAGTCAGTAGGCCTAGATGGGTGTTTATCGCTAAAATGCATACAAAGTTCCACATTTTGGGGTTAGGGGTCCAGCTATCCATTTCAGTCATTCACGTTATCATATATCGGGATATTCAGAAAAAAACATCCCACTTTTCAAACATCAGTATCTGCTGAAGTGTTGTACCGAATACAGTGTTATAAACTGAACCAAAATGAAGAATATGATAAGATAAGGTTTTCATCAAATGTCATCACATCAACCTACTGTGTTTTGCTTTTAAGGGGTTTCCTCACCCCAAAAGGGATTAAATATCACTTGGCTATGCTGCAACAGACAACCATGTTAAAATGAATCATTTATTACATAATATTATTTCATAATTCTCTGTTTTCATCAAATGTCATCACATCAACCTACTGTTTTCTGGTTTTAAGGGGTTTCCTCACCCCAAAAGGGACTAAATATCACTTGGCTATGCTGCAACAGACAACCATGTTACGATGAATCCCACTGCATCATTTATTTCACATAATATGATTGCATAATTCGCAGTTATCATCACAGCAACCTTTTGCTCTCTGATTTTAAGGGGTTTCCTCTCCCCAAAAGGGGTCACACATCACTTAGCAGGGCTTGAGCTGGCCATTACTTTTTTTAGCCAAAGTAAGGAACCTATTGAACCCTGAACAATAGGGCCTATTGTTCAACAGTGGATTTTCTTTACTTTGACTAAGAAAAGTAATGGCCAGCTCCAGCCCTAACTTAGCATGGTTGTCTGTTGCAGCATAGCTGAGGTGAATACCACTGCATCATTTATTACATAATCTCACTGCATAATTCTGCTTTTGGTGTCTCCTTTTGAAGGATAATATTCTGCTTTTTAATTCTGCTACCGATTTCCTTCTGAACAAAGATATATAATCATCCATTTTGAATATAAATGCAAAAGGCAAAACACTTCAGCCAAGCATATCAATGGTTCGGTGAGATTTACAAAAGCAGGGGCACCCTACCTGAGTATGAACAAAAAAGAGTTGCATTGCAATAACGTTTCCAATGCATAACTTGTCCTTTTTAGCTCACCTGGGGTGAGCTCTTGTCGTGGGTCTGCGTCCGTCGTCCGTCGTCGTCCGTCGTCGTCGTCGTTGTCCGTTAGCAGGGCACGTTTCGTAACCGCTGGAGCTGTTGACCTGAAACTTGGTACATATATACCCCTAGGTCAGATGACCTATGACACCAAGTTTCGGTCCGATTCGACTCTGTGCTTGGCCACCAGGTGGCGGAAACCAAAAACACAAAAAGTGCAATAACTCCTGAACTAATGACTGGATCACCTCCAAATTTTTATCATAGGTGTATCTAATGAGGGTACATTAGATATATAACGGGTTTTTGATTTGACCTACTTTTCAAGGTCACAGAGGTCAAAGTTCAAAATTTTGCCTTCGGTGGCACATTTCCTAACCGCAGGTGCTATTGACCTGAAACTTGGTACATATATACCCCTAGGTCACGTGACCTATGACACCAAGTTTCGGTCTGATTCGACTCTTTGCTTGGCCACCAGGTGGCGGACACCAAAAACGCAAAAAGTGCAATAACTCCTGAACTAATGACTGGATCACCTCCAAATTTTTATCATAGGTGTATTTAATGAGGGTACATTACATATATAACAGGATTTTGATTTGACCTACTTTTCAAGGTCACAGAGGTCAAAGTTCAAAATTTAGTTTTTTGGTGGCGTGTTTCGTAACTGCTTGCGCTATTGACATGAAACTTGCTACGTATACACCCCTATGTCACATGACCTATGGCACCACTTTTCGGTCTGATTCGATTCTTCGCTTGGTCACCAGGTGGCCAAAACCAAAGCTCAAAGTCCAGTATCTCCTGAACTGTAACTGGATTGTCTCCAAATTTTTATCAGTGTCCATCTAACGAGGATACATGACCCTGGAACATTTCGATTTTTAACATTTTTCATTTGTTTTTCTGGAACGTTCACCCAGGTGAGCACATGGTCCATGGACCATTTCATTTATATTTTGTCATGGTCTTCCATATTACAGTTCTCCATTGGTGATGTGCAATGTTGACTGCAATCCAGAATTCAACTTATTTTCCAGCATCAAGAACTCTGTCCACTTTGCTAATAAAATACACAAAGTCTTAACCCCTGACATGCAGACATGGCAGACAGCATGAAACTCAGTAGTATTGCCGAGTGAGGCAAGTTGGACAGTAGCATATGACAAAAGTGGAAATCATCAGAGTTGCTTTTGCACAGTGTCTTAAAACATGTAAAATACATCTTGTTTGGGTCGCCAACGCGAGTCTACATCATACTGTGTTGTGAGTCATTATAATAAACTTTGGCACGCATGTTTTGTACCCGCTAAATGAATGATCTAAAAATTTGTGATTATTATCATAGTATCATGCATACATTGTATGCCCAAAGCAACCAAAATGGCATTGCGCTGGTCGTATAAATAACTTCAACCCAAATAATGACTGTCGACCTATGTTAAGAAGGTGTCCCAGCATCACACCATCTCCATTCATGGGCATCCAGTATCAGGGCTTGAGCTGGCCATTACTTTTTTTAGCCAAAGTAAGGAACCTATTGAACCCTGAACAATAGGGCCTATTGTTCAACAGTGGATTTTCTTTACTTTGACTAAGAAAAGTAATGACCAGCTCCAGCCCTGCAGTATCCATATAAGATGAGAAGATTCCCCATCCCAGACTTCCAACTGTTTGGCAAATGTGATCACAGACTCCCACGTTTAAAATCAACACCCCACCATCATTGGTACACTGAGGAAAGTTGGAATCTTGGCCAGATGATCCAGAATAGCAGGCACCACAGCAGCAAGTTTCCGTATACTGGTATCCCATGCAACAACGTCAACAACAAAACGTAGGTCATTGGTTGCATATCATGCTCATGCTCAGGCCAATATTCTATAGCAAACGGCTGTTGGCCTATATACTTTGAAAGGTAAATGTAACATAACGCTGTGCTCCAAAAGGCGGTAGAGGATTGATTGGGGTGATATGGTGAACAGAATTACATGTACTTGAAAAATAAGATACTCAGGGTTAGATCACCATTTTGGGCCTTTTGGGGATTGGTCTTATCTCCCTATTCCCCAATTATACTAGGTATAGCGTTAATTTTCAGCCCTTTTCAGCAATAATCCCACTGTATAGCTGTTTACCGGAAGTATCCCATGGCGCAAACTTGCTATGCAAAAAGAAAATTCATGAAAATGACGAAATGTTCCCGGGGTCCCCAGGGGTATAGTTCGCTCAGACAACCTCGGACCACTCGCTCACTAACCCCTGGCATCAGCTTCGGTTGCTAATCCAGGAATCTTGGACTAAGTATAGGTGGCAGCACGAGTCAAAATAATCAATTTGAAATACTAACCAGTGCTTTTTAAACAAAAAATCATCAAACCTGGATATAGATAACCTTCTGGTTTGATCCAAAATATTTTGAAAATTTCTTTGGGTATATTCTTGGATATATTTGACGGTTTCCCGTCAACTAATCACGTGCGTTAAATCCGAAGCTGATGCCAGGGGTTAGTGACGCGACCGCCATATTGTCAGAAAGTGAACGACCCCTGGGAACGAGGTTGCGGCTTGTCCATGTACTTCATGACGTCATCAGTTTTGTGGTCACGTGAATCTTGGCAACACGCACGTGACAAGCTCGGACGAAAATTTTTAGATCCTTTTTGGCCCTTTGCGATACCAATCTCGTCTTCAGGTGTACATATGGGAAGCTGGGTACACTTTGTCAAGACAAACTATACCCTGGGTACAGTTTGTCCAGACAAACTATACCCAGGGTATAGTTTGTCTGGACGACATTGAACCTGGGTATAGGCTACTTTGGCTATACCCAGGACGACAATAACCCCTTCAGCTTTAGTTGTGGCTTTAACAACTGTCGTGGGATTCAGACGTCTGTTTAAAGCGATGTACTCGGGCTCTGCAGTAACTGCACATCGATGTCCCTCTATTTCCCGCACGGTGGCAGCACTATATTTTATGAATGAAATTCCAAGCGAGCCATCTCATTATAATACTACGGAATTTACTATGACCAATCAGTAGCGAGGAGGGTGACCATGGTCACATGATTGACAGTGTCACTCAGTGAGTGATGCCGACGGAGACGACTCGGAGTCATCCGCAAAACATGCAAAGGATGGTGTTGGCCGGGGTTCAACGACGTTCAGGACTGCTAAGTCCTCATTAGTGCTACAACAACTTTCTGTCTTCACGCCGCCATCTGACTAAACTTACAGCAGTGAGCAGGTGAGGCGAATTCTCTGGTCAGTCTTCCTCACACTTCGGATTTTTCCGCGCCATGTTTGTTGTCAATCTGTCGATCTCGTTCTCGGAAATACCCCGTGAAATTTTGAAATTATTCCGGCAGTAAACACTAATGTCGCCCAAATTCATTGACATAATATTAATAAAAGATTTTTCATGAACGTTTTATTGTATAAAACGTAGACGATACCGTAATTTCATGGTTCAAAGGTGCTAGAAATCACACGAGATCAGTTTCAAGTATCCCGCTAGCTATGAATGAAATTGGGGAGCTATCGCGGGTCGCGATAGTTGAATGAGATTTCATTTTCAACCCTCGCGAGTACATCGCTTTAATTCAATGACCGTAATCTGCTCTTGGGTGCACATCTGCACGGGTAGTTATTATCCCCGGAACGGAATAGTTATTTTCGACGGAACGGAACGTGTACAGTCATTGACAAAAGTTTATCTCCGCATGATACCTTGAATATTTCAAATAATACTGTGCCAATTTTGACGCGGTTTGTTCCACATGAAAGTATATCTTGTTCGTCGTATTTCTGCATTAACATTTTGGATATTTGGAAATATCATAATTATGTATATTACTAATAGCTCTTTAGGAAAAAACCCTAAAAATCAACATTTACATTATGTAATTTTTGTGACTTTTGTTGCATCATTGATAGAGTGAAACCTTCCAAAGACTTTTCAATTTGTTTCATCAAAATCTGTTGATGATATATATTTACTCAACATATTTTGACGAAACAAAGCACTAAATCCTCAGAAAGTTCCACTCTATCAAAACTGCAACAAAAGTCACAAAAAAATTACATAATAAAAATGATTTTGGTGTTTTTTTTTTCTACATAATTATGATACTCCCAAATATCCAAAATTTTGGTGCAAAAGTGTGACCAACAAGATATACTTTCATGTGGAACAATGCGTGTAAAAATTGGTCCAGTAGTATTTGAAATATTCAAAGTATCATGTGGAGAAACTTTTGTCAAATACTGTACATGTTCCGTTCCGTCAAAAATAACTATTCCGTTCCGGGGATAATAACTACCCCATCTGCACTGCCTGTGATCGCAAGCCACAAACTCTCTTCCCTGCTTCTTCTTGGCATCAAAGATAAATTGTGCCAGATTGTGCGAAGATAAAGTGTGCCTGATAGAGGTCAGTTACAGATGCATGTACCTCCCCTGATTCAGGGACATTCTCATGATGATCTCATGATGTGACCTTCATTGCTTGGCTGGAGGCCAATGTGACCATTGGGACAGAAAACCTGATACGGCCGAGATGTGAGGATGTCCTCATCAACACTTAGTTTGGTGATCAGGGTGCCAAGAACTTCCCCGGCTTCGTGAAACATGGGAATATTGAACCCAACACCCTCAATAGTACTGTTGACAGAATTGACCAACGGCAAGACTGATACAGTATGACCACCTTCCATTTCATGACATAAATGTTGGAAGGCCTCATCAACATTGTTTTGACTTGACACTTGCACAGGACTTGCTAATCCTGCATAGTACCACTGAAATACAGTAGCATGTATTCACATCGTTGATGAGTCCACGGAATTGTGGGCTAGGTATCAAGCTGGCTGAAACAGATCTGACTGTTGAACTTGCAGCAGCTGGTGTTGGTACACTTGGAGTTGAAACTTGTGGATCTGCCATTTGTGGAGTTGGTTCATGTGCTTGTGGAGTTTGTACTCGTACATGTTGGTAAGGATGATACCTATGCTTGCCTAACTGGCCAGTGAACTTTGGCTGCAGTGCATGGGGTAGCTTTGGGTCACTTAAATGAGTTCTTCTAATCACGGGTTTACGGACACCATGATGGCCACATACAATAAGCAGAAGAGCCATGACATGAGCATCTGCAGTGGTCATTCTTGACCCCAGATCACACCCATTTTTTTGCCCTGCAACTCCATCCCAGCAGTTGGGAGAGTGACACAGTGAAAGCAAGGTAGTTGTCAGCAACCGACTCCCCTGAAAAGACCAGCAATGGCATTTTGAACTTGGCTGGAGACCGGTTGGTACGGTTAGATGATGGCACTTTCATAGTTAGAATCTGCAGTCCAGATTCGGGCCATGTGAAATACTTATCATCACACCAACTGACAGGCTTGTCTTTGAGCACTGTGTAAAACAGTTTGCTCGTGACCTCACGACCTGCCATTGCCTTTCAGTAGTCTTCAATGTTAACAAAGTTGTTGATTTCCTTACTGACTTCAAGTTGGCGTAGGTGTGTTCGGTAGCACAGTGCCCTACGATACATATACGGGCCAAGGCTCAGATCAAAAAAGGGCTGTGCATCAACAGCATCTACCTCAGGTAGATTGAGCTCCCTTTGTAGAACTGAAATATCAGACACTGGAACTGATTTCCAGTCTTGACTGGTTTCTCTTGGAAACTGACAAAGATCAATAGGGAAGTGAATGTCCTCATCATAAATGAAGTTCATCTGGTTCAATCTCAACTTCAGTAGCTTAGCAAGTCTGATTTGCTCTTGACTATCAACCAACTTGTGCTTGAACTTTTTATGGAAACTATTGTACAGGCTTAAAGCTGAAAACCAGATCAGAGACACGCGTGGGGTGGTGGCAAGCGCTAATGGTATGCCGTATGTCTGGCAAAATGGCTCCTGCAGTGGCTTCAGGAACTGATGTGGGACTAAGTCAAGGATTTTCTCTTGGGCCATTGCACCATGAAATTGATCAACATTAGCCCGGAGCTTGCCAACAATGGTGCGGCTATTTTTCGCAAGAATGGAGTTACCGTGAGACTCAACTAAGCAAATCTTATCATTTCTGACTTGCAGGATATCATCCGTGTCATCAGAAGGCCATACGAGAAGGCACCCATTCTCACTGCACCATTTTTTGAGAACTTCAATGTTACCGGTGGCCACATTGTGGGGAATGAACACATACCCTTTGTCAACGGAAAGAACCATGAAGTACTTAGCACTACCTTGGAGTAGGCATAACGTACCAACCGAGTCACTCTCACTCAGTAGCCTTCTCACCTCGAGACCACACAAAAGGCTGTCCCCACATCGTGGTGTGCTAGCAGCACCAATCGGAAATGTGCTGACTGCAAATCCAGAAGTATGGCTTGTTGTACTTGACTCGATGACTCGATGGCGCGATGACTCGAAGGCGCGAAGAAGGCCAGTTAAATTTCCTGCACAATAGGAGCAGTCAGCCGCGCGTACTGCTAACAGATGGCAGCACAGTCTTAGCGGACCAAATGTACAGGGAATCTATTATGATCGCTGCTCGATCGATAATGACTGGGTCCGCTAGATGCATTGAATTGGGCCCTAGTGACACCTAGTGGTCAACTCGCTGACAGCTCCTATTGCTGAATGCCTTATTTTAAAGCTGACGTGAACGAACAAAAAGACCTCATGCGGCGAGCAAGAGAATTGCAAACGCCCTGCAAATACCTCAAACGAAGGCTCAGAACATGATAGACCCCACGAGGTCAGGAGGGCGCCACCTTATTTGTCATCGAGCTTTCGAGGTGTCAACATCCTATGGTGAGCTCCTGCTGAACACTTTTTTCAAACAAAAAAGTTTGACCCAGCTGGGTATCGAACCCGCGCCTTGTTATCTCTGTCCCGCTGTCTTCCCCATTCGGCCACCGAACTTGTTGGAAGACTTCACATGTTTTCTCTTATTCGTAGCATTACAACGTAAGTCGAAGGCCTACGTCTATGACAAACATAAATCATGTCCCTGTCAGTTGGCTCGTTGGCCGAGTGGATAGAGTGGTGGATTACAATTCAGAAGGTCGACGGTTCGAATCCCGTCTAAATGACTACATTTTTTTTTCTTTGAGTAGTGTAAGAGGTATCCGGAGATGTTGACAGCTCTGTTGCCTGAAGGCAAATAAGGTGGCGCCCTCCTGGCGTCGTGGTGTCTATCATGTTCTGAGCCTTCGTTTGAGGTGTTTGCAGGGCGTTTGCAATTCTTTTGCTCGTCGCATGGGGGCTTTTTGTTCGTTCACGTCAGCTTTAATTCGAGTTCCGCATTTCAGAACACTGGGGTATAATGCGACATTTTTAGGAAGGTGAAATAAGTCACCTCTGGCATATTTTTATAACCATTTTTTATACCGCATACCTATTCCCAATTTTAGTACAACTCTGAAGCCGTGAAGTTGTTCGTGCTTGGAATGCATGATTGTGGTTACGCTTGAAGCAGCGGAATTTATTCAAGACTGGGTTTTTTCGTTGAAGTGTTTTGAAAAAGTACAGTCCAAGAATTTAATTTTCATTACACACAATACAATAAAAAAAATTAAAGAATTGTAAAATTTGCTCCAAATTTGAAAAATATCGTTGAAGAATGTAAAAATCACTGCAGGATTTAAAAAAGAGGCTTACCAGATTGAAAAAAATACATTGCAAGATTTATAAGACAGCTTGTCGTCCAAGATCTGAAAATTTTCGTCCAAGATTGTCACGTGCGTCTTGACAAGATGCACGTGACCACAAAACTGATGACGTCATGAAGTACATGAATAACCCGGGTGCATTTCGTCATTTTTTCTCATGAATTTACTTTTTGCATGGCAGCTTTGACGCATTGGGACACTTCCGGTATAGAACATGCAGTAGGATCATTGCTCAAAAGGGCTGAAAATTACCGCTATACCTCCTCCGGGGTTTGGACTAGGGAGACAAGACCAATCCCTACAACTTTCCAAAAGGGACCCATAGTAAATTCTCAAGGACTTAGGAGCTGTAGGCCTAGTTCGACGCTATCCTTCATTTCTTGATTTACGCTGAATATCAACCTCAATTCACCTCTTGGTGGCTGGCGACACTACGTCGGTCCACTTCCGCCGTTGATCAGTTCCACTTCTTAGAAATCACCAGCTGAATCTCGTTTGATAATTTTGGCGGTCATCGAGTCATCGCGCCATCGAGTCATCGCGTCATCGAGTCAAGTGCAACAAGCCCAGAAATATCAACCATAGTTGAGAATGTAGTGAAGTGGCCACCTTTCTTGCTATAAAAAGTGTCCTTTTGGCCCTCAAAATCATCAGAATTGTGTATTTGGAATCGAGTGACACGCCAAGAGCTATTCTCTCACCACCTTTGGGGTCTGCCATTGACGATAGCAATTCTTTATGGAAAGGATTTTGCCGCTCTAGCATTTCCTCATACAACAAATCTTTCGACTCAGACTGGATGTCTGGCACATTGTAGTGTTGTGGATAAGATAGTACACAAGTTGTTGCCAGAAAATAACGATGGCTAATGGCTAATTTGGACTGAATCGGTTAATGTCGTCCTGGGTACACCTCATTATTACCCAGGGTAATCCTGGGTAATCCTTTTTGTTACCAGGATCGTCCTGGGTAAAATAAGGTACCTTAACATTACCCAGTTTTAAAATCCGCACCATAGGATGGAATAGATTGCAAATACGACTGTAAATCGCGGTCTTTAACGCGAGTTGCCATTCTGACAGCTGCTGACAATCACCACGTCAAAATGCACGGGTATAAATTCGTGCCGGGCTAGAATAAGACAGTACGGTACCTCGAGCGCAAGTGGAAAATGGCGCGGATTTCAAACTGGGTAATGTTCAGGTACCTTATTTATACCCAGGATCGTCCTGGGTAACAAAAAGGATTACCCAGAATACCCAGGGTAATAATGAGGTGTACCCAGGACGACATTAACTGATTCTGCCTAATTTGGAAAGTAGTGCCAAGGTCTCGAATATCTAAGTTTGCCCGCATCTGAGCCGCGCTGAAGCCACACTATCTCCCAGAAATGATGTTGCTTCAACCCAGTGCAATTTTCCAACCGGTCAGCAGACATCATCCATGGACGCTGGAAACAATTCCCTTGTTTCCTATCTGTTGGCCATTGATGGCGTGGGAAATATCGATCATACTGACCATCTGATGTCCCATAGAATATATTGTGAACTTGATTCATTCATTTCTGAATGACCAGAGCTACTGCCCATTTCAGATAAATCAACAGTACTGCCCATGTCGAAAGGACCACCATGATCGCCCATTTCTGACTGATTAGGCGACACTTATTTTATTTCTTGTTTGACGGATCCGCAGCACTTGTTTTTCCGATTTTGGAAAAATAAAAATAATTGAAAAAATGGCATTATTTTTTTTGCCGCCGCCCACAAACTGATTATCCGATCAATAAAGATAAAAATAATGGGAAAAAAACACTTTATTATTTCACCGCCGACATGCTGGACGAACCTTGCCTGACGAAAATAATTCACAGCGGTTGTAACAATCATTCTCGTTCCCATTCATTGAGTGAATTTTATTATATTTTTGTACATTTTTATTTTGTTCATAGCCGCCTGTTACATGCTTTGACAAATAATAATAAAAACTAGAAATTGACTTGTGAGTCAATTTGAAGACCGCCTTTGAAAATTCACTGATGAATTTTGTAAATATGTTAGGGCAATGGAAACTGATGATATTGGGACTGAACATGCGTCATTTACAGTGTAGGCCTACATTTATGATGTAGATGTACACCCCTCAGCATTAATTTATCTACACCTCATTTTTTAAAATATCTTGTGAACAAATTGACCAAATTTGATCGGGTTTGTGTTATATGAAATTTCCATGCCTTGGTCAAATAATTCCAGCGGTTTTGAATGATTGCTTTCACAACAAGATTATGTAATCAGCTGTCAAAAAATGGCTGTAAAAGTCAACTTTTTTATTCTCAACTGAAATTTTTTAAAAACACCGGGGAGATAAAGATAGCCATTTGTTAAACACTATTGTGGAAGTTCTTGGTAAATTTATTCAGCACTTTTGATGACATGGACGTTTTTCAATGGCTTCCAAAGGCCAAATTCATGACACTAAGTTTGACTTCTGCCATGGTCCCCCTGGTCAGTAAGCACCCAATCGCAAGGCTTGTTTTTTAAAGTCCTTATTCATAGTCAATTGCTTATACCTCGTCCGAGAAAATTTTGTGATCGCCCGACTAACTTTTCCGATTCGTCCATTCTTTCATTGTTCCTCTGGCGAGGTTGGATGTAGGCGTAATATGTGAATGACTGGCCTAAGGCCTATTGCGCTTGAGGCCTATTATTGGCCTGTTGACTTGAACATGGGTATTTCAATTGACCATTGTCCACATAAAGAATTCAGTTTTCATTCATAAACCTACGCGTCATCTACTTAATTTGGTCACGTAACTCAATTATTAACATAATCCACTGGTCACATGTTACGGTTTCGTGACGAAAACTTTATTATTCATGACGTGGTGGTAGTCCGAACAGGGGCTGTGTCAACCATTGCAATCAGCTCACGGCAAAGCTTCTGAGGAAAAACGTTTTTTCTCAAAAACTGTTATGATTTCCCGAATGGAACTTTAACAGGACTATTTCTTATGAGTGTTTTCAAAATGTATCGCAGGAATCAGAAGATTTTCACACAAAATAAAAAATGCTGATTTTGGAGCCTTTTTTTGATAGCTGATTACATAATGTTGGCGCAAAAGCAATCACTCAAAACCGCTGGAATTATTTGACCAAGGCATGGAAATTTCATATAACAGAAACCCGATCAAATTTGGTCAATTTGTTTACAAGATATTCAAAAAAATAAGGTGTAGATAAATTAATGCTGAGGGGTGTACATGGCTTTACAGTGCGATTGTGTGTTTCGCAGCAGCCAAGAGCAGGGGGTTATTGTTTTCAAAGTTAGGCCTACTAAATTTCACAATTGGTAAACTTGTCGGGTCATGACCATTTAAATGTTATAACGTTGCGCCGTTGGGAACACCGTAAGATGGCGTGTCAAATCGACCCAGTTAAACCATTGCAGTGAAATGCATTACGCGTAACAGTCGTGCGTAAGATGGCACGTCAAGTTGACCCAGTTTCATTGCGTTGAAATGCATTACTCGTACAGTCGTGTGCCTGATGAAGCCATCAGATGGAAAATCTGTTAAAAAACACAATACACAAGTTTGAATGAAAACACTTTTGTTACTGGTTGCTTTTAGGCTAAATAGGCCTAGTCGCCCTAGGCCTAGCTAGTGGATCACATCAGTTCGGGAAAGTTCCAAAATTGGAAGCGTTTCCGACTTTGGAAACGTTTCTTTTTTTGGAAGCTATTTTCGATTCCAATATAGCGGGAACGTTTCCGAATTTGGAAGCCAAGAGATAGAGATTCTGGCGGAACTGAGCCTTTTGATGATGATAATAGATGATTATCGATGATTGCAGCCAACTTACGCCAGCAATTCAGATTTCACGCCGTGGAATACAAGGTCACAGGTGCTGCCATCTGTTAGTGGAAAAAAACACTTCCCGATTTTTGCTTTTCATATCCCGATTGGGCCTAACGTGCAAGAAGGCCTACAAAGATTCCGATATCGGAATCGAAAACCGCTTCCGAAAAAGGAAACGTTTCCAATATCGGAATCGCTGGGCTTCCAAAATCAGAAACGTTTCCAAATTTGGAACTTTCCCGAACTGACATGCTTTAGACTGAAAATCTTGAAGAAAAAAACATACAAGAAAAAACAACAGGAAATTATCCACATTGCTTCATCAGGCTACCTTGCCTGATCAGGAGATGGCCTGATCAAGCGTTTGGTCTCGACTGTATTAGGCCTAGGCCCCTATTATGTTCTGAATAAATGCCACTTTGGCGTGCCATAGGCCTCGGCCTAGTGCGGAGTGATAAGCATGAGACAGGCACTAGGCCTAGGCCTAATCGCTAATGTTAAGTGCCTAAGCAGCTAAGGCACGGATAAATCGGCATTCAAGAAATGACTTTTCAGCACCCTGTAGGCAGACAGGCCTAGGCCTAGGCATGTGATGTGAAGTTTAATTTAAAATTGACCTTTCTCACTGCCAATGAATGAAATTTTCTCCAAGCCAGTGCAGGCGGCAATTTTTGAAATCATTGGAATTGTGTGCATGGCGGAACACGCGTAGTGATGACGTCACAAAACTGGCAATGTCGGTGTGTTATTTTAAGAACTCCTCACGTGCTTTGGTTGACATTGAGCTTGCGCAGCTTTCCGACTCCTACTCGACTCCTATGGCAAGCGGATTGTCCAGTTATTCAAAAAACCTATATTTTTGCACTAAAACCTAGTTTTTTGCTCATAAAACTTACTTATTGTGGAGAAAATATAGGTTTTTTGACAAAAACTAAGTTTTTTGAGCAAAAAACCTAGTTTTTGTCATAAAACTTATATTTTTACAATAAAAACAGTTTGCACCTGCTCGGTCGCATGATATTTGCTGATATCGTGGTGAGATTTGATATTCAAATTTGATAACATGACATAAGTCAGAATCTGGCGATGGTGGAGACCTAAAACCTTCACCTACACCTAGGTTATCAAGGATGAGCTTTCAGATTACGCAATGACCTTGAAGGTCAGAGGTCAAGGTCAAGGTCAAACTGTTCTTAAGCGCAAATCTCCTTGGAATTTCAGGAAAAAACGAATTAGAGGCCTGAATTTACCATCCCCGATAGGTTTAATCAGGGATCCTGTCCCAGTTATGCAATACTTCTCAAGGTCAGAGGTCAAGGTCACAGCCAACCATAACAAATAACATGAGACAGAACCTGGTGATGGTGGGAGCCTAAAACCTTCATCTACACCTAGGTTATCAAGGATGAGCTTTCAGATTACACAATGACCTTGAAGGTCAGAGGTCAAGGTCAAACAGTTCTAAAGTGCCAATCTACTCAGAATTTCAGGGGAAAACTAATTAGAAGCCTGCATTAACCATCCCCTATTGGTTTAATCAAGGATCCCTGATCCCTGTTCCAGTTACGCAATGCTTCTCAAGGTCAGGGGTCAAGATCACAGATAACTAGCTCTAGAGTAGTAAACTTCTCATCCGAAACCATTGACATCGCTCCGATGTCCTTCTCATTCTCCACAAAAACTAAGTTTTATGAGCAAAAAACTAGGTTTTAGTGCAAAAATATAGGTTTTTTGAATAACTGGACAATCCGCTTGCCATAGACTCCGACTTCAACTACCAGAACAGAATGAATTGCAGGCCGCTATGGACATCCTTGATAAAAACGGTTTGATAGAAGTTTTCAGTTCGTCAAACACCATAAACTGAAGGCAGAAAAATTTGGTCTTAGGCTAAATCGGAGAACGTGAAAATATACCGTACCCTCAAACTTGTCCCCAGTGGGTTTACGTTCCTACTAGACCCTTACAAAAATGTACCACGTGTAGGGGGGAACATGGGGCAAAATGGGTCCACGGGGCAAAACGGGGTGTGGCGAAATCCCTGCCACTATAGTGCTGGCATCTATTTTACATACCCTCAATTAATCATGACATCACTAGGGACTCCTCCACAGGAGTTCAAGAAATTAACTCATTTCAGGTAAAAATGACATTAAAAAACTGATTTTTCGACATTTTTTCGAAATATTAGGATTGTCTTTGATGTCCTTGTGTACGTCAAAGAATAGATGAATTCCAATGAGCAGTCTGTTGTCTGAAAGTAGGCATACTAGACTTGTTTACAAAAAAATTCCTTCAGACATTGCTTTGACCTTGTGGTCATGGTCAGCCATTTTTTTCTGCGTGACCCATCTGGGGCAAAATGGGGCTGATGTTCCCATTTTGCCCCAGTTGTACGTGTGTGCCATTTGCAAAGACTGACTTTCTGGTAACCATCAATGTACTGGGTGCTAGTCAACCCGTGACATCTCCTTTAATTGTGTGTGACATTTCTGCCAGCGCTCAATACCTGCTAGTCAAGCAGTGATGTCCCCTTTAATTTTGTGTGCCATTTGCAAAGACTGACGTTCTGCTAACAATCAGTACGTGCAGCGAACAATCAGTTCCATGGTACTGTAGGTAAATATACAAAAATAGGGTATTCTTGTCCTATGTTCAATAAAGAACGAAATTGCGGACTCTTTAACAGGTCCCCCTTTTGCCCCAAGAGGGAACCCCATTTTGCCCCAACTATGGGGCAAAATGGGGCAACATGACATTTTCATTATTTTTCACTTTGGCGTAACATGCAAAGAGAAAACCCAGGTTTGTGTGTTTGTATGAACAGAGTTATTGTTCGTTGATGTTCCCAACAAAGATTCAGTTTGTAAAAAATGAACGTCTTCATGTATTGACCCCTTAAAGTTAGCGTCCCCGTTTTGCCCCATGTTCCCCTGCATATACCACACAAACCTATTGAGTCTTCGTGTCATCTGAATACAATAAAGTGTGAAATTTTGATGAAATTTATTGTTCTATCGCATGTACCAAGTGCATGTATCAACTGACTTGTGCTGCCCCCGAGCTAAGCAGAAGGAACTTCGAATCACTTCACTGATGGTTCATACGGCTGTTGGGGCCACGTACTATCAATCTACATTGAGAACCACGTGATGACCAATATCTCGCCATCCGGCACTCTGGAAGGGAATACTGTAACGAGGATTTCGTCATCCGTCTTTGTGAGGTTAAATGATCTATATTTGTACAATTGATAGTGACAAAAGTGTGTATCCAGCAACTTGTCATCAATTTAAGATTCCTGTCTGCACTGTACACAACGTGACCTTTCTCTCTTGAATATAAGTTAGGCCAATAATGCCTACGCCTTGGCCCATATTGTAGTATACATGTATGTACTTGTATAGTCATCTGTTCTTAAAGACCGACCTCGGGTATAGAAGGCACATCACCTGTCACTAGAGAGGTTTCGCACCCTCACGTTTAGGTGATCGACTACATTTAGTTATACGTAACCGTAACCGGTGAAACGGTTAGGTTTTAGCGGTTTTGCAGAGACGCGGCTATAGCCTAAACCTAAGAACTATCCGTGAAGACCTATAGGTGTTTACGGTTAGTTCTTTGGCGAAGGCGAAGTAATGTTTTGACTCCACTCGAGTGACACGAGTCGGCCGAGAGAAGGCCGACTGCGCTTGTATTGTGTGATGTGTTTGCGAGAGATTTGATCAGAGATCTACAAATGGCACTCGATAACGAAGATGACGATTTCATTATATTCGTCCTTCGAAATCTACAGGGGTGGATCAGAGGGGAGGGGTCTGAGGGTTCAACCCCCCTCGGTGGCGAAAGATAATTTTTTGTCGCTAAATATCAAACATCTCTTTTATGGCTAGATGCGTTATGTATGGTTTTAAGGCGATTTAATTATCCNTGTTAGGTGCTGACGTTGCGTCATGAAAAAATTGCCTGTACATTTTTCTACAGGAAAAATGACAGGAAAGACGTTGCTTTTATCGCCATTGTGTCCCTTCATTTTAAGAAAAAAGGAATGTGATTAAAAGAAAATTTCATCTTCTCCACGATGATGTAAGTTTTACTGTCGGGCGACCAACACAAATGGTTTATTTTCACGGCAGAAATAAATGGAAATAACGTTAGAAAAAAATAGAATTCGGTACAAGCGCTTCCAGCGCCACGTCGTGACGTTAGTGTGCGGGTTCCTCATTCTTGCAAAACAGATGTAAGTTTGTCGATAAACACGAAAGTTTTACCCGATTTTTATATTTTCTCGCAGAGATGTCGGCTAGACTGGTACCCGGTCTTCTGGGCAGCTTGCATTCGAAGACCGGTGAAACCAATGATCTGAGCCGGAATTCCGGCTCGTGACGTTATTTTACAGCAATGCATTGTCCCGAACTAAATATAGACCAGCGGGCGCCATGATGGTTTTATGCATTTGCTTGCGTTTGTCGTAGTATTTTTAATCAGGACAGTGTTCGGTCTAAGATGTCGGCTCGCAGAGAGCAAACCGCATACTGTGAGATGTTTGCCAAACGAAGACGCTAGATGGCGCTCGATACTATCGCTATTTTAGTCTGCGGTATCTCCAGCCTACTGAAGCACGAGCCTCAGCGGCCAAGTGGTTAGCACTCGTGATTGTCAAACAGAAGGGCATGGGTTCGAATCCTGTCGTGACAGTTCTTTTTTTCATTTCGTTAGTTTCACTTCATTTTATTTTTCTTGATGTCGACTTTTTATCATATCGACCTCGTGTGGCTGTCAGAAAATTGTGAACGAAATATTGCATTCTTTGAGCCAAAATTCTGAAAAATTGGACCTAGGCCTATGAAAAATAATTACCGGTAATATCATCAGAGGCCAACATTTCATCATTAGTACTGTGAAGGGAGAATATCCAAACAATGGGAATCGCAGAAAAACGGCCACACTGGAAAACGTTTCACCTGTTCGAAATCTGTGGAAGTCGAGAGGAAGAAACCGCTCCGTTTAAGATAACACTAACGCTAATGCTACGTACAGCCTTAATCAAAAGTAGCTGCAGCTAATAAACTTAAATATTTCCCAAAATCTTCAGCGGAGCAACATTTGCTTTTTACGGCAATTACTTATGGCATCAAGACACATTTTGAGACCAAAAATATCATGAACTTGCATGAGTTGTATTTTTGACAGAAGTTTGAAATTTCCATATAAAAGTGTGATTTTCAATCGCATATTTTTTAGAAGTGAAACCAACGTCACTTTAAAGCCTGTTTGTTTCCCAGCAAAATTATTTTTTCAGGTTTAAAAAATTCCGTGGTGAACAGAAGTTACAGAGCATTTTCCAAAATGAATTTCGTTCGGTTTTCCAGTCAAGTCAGGGCTACTCCTTCCGTCTCATTTAGATCAACACAGCCTGCTGAATATTGTGAATAGGCCTATGGCCTAGTCAACAATAGTTACTCCTGATGACACTCCATCGAGTAATCCAAGGCCAGGTGGTCTTTGTATGAGATGAGTGCCGGTGCATCCTGAAGAAATCAGGTCCTCTTAGCTTAGCTCCCTAAACTCGCACGCACGAGGCCCTGAACAAACCAGCCACGTTCTGTGGAGTAGAATGGCCATGACGTCTAGATAGCTTACTCCCGATACTGATTCCTCACTGTGGCCATATGAAACTTACAAATTCTCAAAGGCCAGCAATACTTGTCTAATTTATTCTTTATTGCTACTTTCTAAGCGTTGGCAATCATACATTCTGCTGCTTTTATCACATATTTGGTTATTTACTTCGTTATTATTCCTTTTACGGTGGGGGAATAACACACTCGGAACAGCCAAGCTTCACGGATACCAGAACCACGTTGCCTGACAACACTGGTCACGTGACTAGCAACGCAACTCTGTCGAACAATGGCGGGTGATTCATTTGACCTACGGCTTTGGACGAATAAACATCTCCCATTCAACGTAATACGCTGCATTCTGAAACGAATAACAGATCATTTGTAGGCTATAGCATATGACATTATTCACCCAAAATGTCATCTTAGTCAACCCCAAATGATGAAAAAGTGCAGCATTTTACAGCCAAAGCGCGAGTTTTCGCTCGCCTCAAAAGCAACAGACAGCTGTAGGAAAAGTCATTAGCATAAATCTTTGCAGGAGGCGGGGCTTACTTTGATTGCAGCGCGCTGATTGGCCGCATGTTTTCTCGGCGGCAGTACTCCACGAAATGCTGCTGGTTTGTTCAGGGCCTCGTGCGTGCGAGTTTAGGGAGCTAAGCTAAGAGGACCTGATTTCTTCAGGATGGTGCCGGTGTGAAAGAAATGCAAGTCCGCCCGGAACCAAGGTCCCATGGACCTTGGTTCCTAAAGGGCGGCGCACACGAGCGACAATTTTGACCGATTTGTCGGCCGACTTGGCTTCCGACCGCCAAAGCGACAAGATTTGGCGCTTCTGATTGGCTGATGTCTAGTCGCACCACCAGTCCCGTCGGCGGTCGCCCAGATTTAGTCGCTCGTGTGCGCCGCCCTTAAGGAATGGGGGCCCGTAGGGCCCCCATTCCTTAGGAACCACTGTCCTACCCGGACTTCTGTTCCTGTGTTACCAATCCTATATAAAAGGTATAGGACTCTGATTACTAGGGGACTTAGATTTCTTTTACAACAGTGACAGAAATCAAAGTCCGCCGTAACCGAAGTCCTTCCCCCTAATGTAGGCCTATTAAATGCACAATAGAATCTGTATAGCTCTTTAATCAATAGAACATGCATGCATTCAAATAGCTAAAATAATCGGTCGTCGGTCAGCCGGTCACTCGCAGTGTAGTGGTTCGGGGACCTGCACATAAAGCAAATACTGCGGGTTCGACTCCCTGTCGGGCAACTGTTTTTTTGTTTAAATTTTTTTTCTTGTCATCTTCGATCATTACACAACATTGTCTTTCGGACTTAGATTCCTAATCGTAGGTCTATGGAGTTGTATGTCTAGAAAAGCCTGTCAGGCGGACTTGCATTCCGAGGAAAGCAGGTCCGGCGGACTTGCGTTCCGAGGAAAGCAGGTCCGGCGGACTTGCATTCCGAGGAAAGCAGGTCCGGCGGGCTTGCATTCCTAGAAAAACGGGTCCGGCGGGCTTGCATTCCTAGGAAAGCGGGTCCGACGGAGGACCTGATGTATCGACGCCTGAAAGGGCAAGTAAACGATGCACTTTTATTACATGACATTTTACCGAGGGTGATCTTGTCATGACTATATCCCCGCAGGGACCAAATCACGGCCCCATTTTCATCATGTCGTGCTTGGCGCAAGTTTTCAAATTGCAACACCTCACTGCGAATGAAAAATATGTGCAGAATGTACATCATGTGCATAACTCAAAGTATTCTGCGCATATTTTTCATTCGCAGACTGATGTATATCAACCCGGAAGTTTTCTTTAATTTTGAGTAGGACTTGGGATCCTAGATTTCTATCGTAACGGAAGTCCGCCTGGGACCACTGTTTCTAAATGTTGGACCTCTATTCCTAAGGAAGTGCAGTCCTAGGACTATGGTTACTATAAATCTTGGTCCTAGGACTACAGTTCCTAGTTGTCCAGGACCGTAGGACTTAGATTCCTAAGAGTTAGGGTCCGTAGGACTTAGAATCCTAGGAGTTAGGGTCCCGCGGACCCTACTTACTAGGACCGGGTTACTTTCACACCTGTGTCACCTTTCTTAATTCCTCCTTACAATTCCTTACCAATGAACGCAGGAGAGTACGGACATGGAGTTTGGACTGAAACTTTCGAATAAATTCTTCATAATTACTACATGGAAGCACCAATTGAAAATTTGAAAATTTATTCGTGTATAGAAACAGGAAAGCTTTAAAATGACGTTGGTTTCACTTCAAAAAAAATATGCGATTGAAAATCACACTTTTTTATAGAAATTTCGAACTTTTGTCAAAAATACAACTCATGCAAGTTCATGATATTTTTGGTCTCAAAATGTGTCTTGATGCCCTAAATAACTGCCGTGAAAAGCAAAGGTTGATCCGCTGAAGATTTTGGGAAATATTTAAGTTTATTAGTTGTGCATTTACATTTGATTAAAGGACCACAGTATTGCTCCCCAATCCTGCGTTACACCTACCCGCGTTAAAGGGGAGACCCCTATTGACGACTTGGTAAACTACCGCATGCAACTAGTCTCGCGCAGCCAGCCGTTTCGTTCCGCAGTACTGCTACACAAACTTGTTCGATCCCCAGCGGCTGGGTGACCGAGACTGTAATCATACATTCCCCAACACTGGGGCGAAAGGCTTAACTACAGTGGAGCATGGTGCCTGTGGCGCCGGCTGTCGACAGAAAGATGCAATACAGTGGTCCTTTAAGGGGTACATTTGCAGTGTAAAAAATAACGTTAGCGTAGTGTTAGTGTTACTGTTAACGGAGCGATTTCTTAAAAGGCCCCTTAGAGACAGCTTGTTAGTGCATATTGATATGATCACTAACACAGAATTGGTGGCATGAGGATCCAACTTGGGCATCACTTTTGAAGTAAAATTTCATCAAATATCAACATTTGATTCACAGTAATTCATGACTTCATGGTTACTAGCGCCATCTGTTGCATAGTGGAAGTAGGCCTACTGTTAGTAGCCTAATAGCGAGCTGCCTCTACAGGGTGTTTCAAAAGAAAGTTGTCATCTCTAAAATATCTCCTAGAACCCAAACCCGTGAATATTTTTGGCTCAGATTTTGTAAGCTGTTAGGTGTAGACATACTCATAATGTTTATGTAACGTTTTTATGATGGTGTCTTGTTATGATGGAACAGTGACCCCAAAAGTAAAAGGGTCCAAAATGCAGTTTTCTTCCAAACAATAAAAGAAGCATGATGATGTAAATGCGCTGAGGACATTTCAACGATTGGGCTGAAGGGAACTCTTGGAGGGACAATGGTGGCCATGAGGAAGGTAGATTCCAGTAATCCTGGCATGCCTGGCAAATTCTGTACGCAACAAATGAAATAAATGTTTCACTGCTTTCTGATCTTTGGGTTTTTTGCATTTTGCGCCTGCTCAGTCTGAGGCCTCTTATTCATCTACGCATAAATCTTTCAGAGCCTAATTTTCTACCACTCCTCCATAAATCCTGACCTATCTACAGACCAAATCTAAGCCAAAAATATTCACGGGTTTGGGTTCCAGGAGATGTTTTAGAGATGACAACTTTTTTTTGAAACACCCTGTAGAGGCCCTTTAACATCTCGATTATGTCATATAACCCTCCTTTGACTTAATACAAAGTCGATACCCATTGTTATTTCTCACTTTGAAATGTTACACGCGTTTTGTTCCAAAAAGCCATGATACAACATACACCAGCATGGACATATCGTTTATTAGTGGTGTTAAATACACCGTCAAGTCAAGTCTGTAATCTTTATTTAGTGTTAGTATACATCATGGTAATAGATTTGCAATAATGACTGGTGCCAAGAATAAGGGGAGACACTGGTTTTCAAAGTGTTAAAATCACCTATTTCAAAGTATTGCAAAACTCATTGTACTTCAACAGAATATGACAATCCTC